>JAWPHD010009305.1:0-105218 GCA_037043455.1 Cyrtodaria siliqua | reverse complement strand
TCCAGAAAGTGCAGATGTGTTCGTTCCAGATACCTAGACCTATATCAAAGCAAAGGTTTCATAGCTCTATGTTAAGTAAATACTATAAGAGACATTATTCTCTCGGCTAGTCTAGAAGAATATAATTATACATTCAGTTCATTTTTTTAACTTGCAAATTTGACACTATTTCAAAGTGTGCTTTTTATTTTCCTGCAATACAAATACTGAAAATGGTTTGATTACAAACCCTACATGGTGTACTGATATTTGTATTTCAGATTAGTTCATATCTGTTTTAAAATTCAACTGTACACTTAAAACTATCAACATTATTATACATACCAAAATGAAACTGAAAGTAGATTTGTCACAAGATTAGGCCTTCCTTGAAAACATCTCTTTGCTTTGCGATCTTTTGGGCTTTGCAAGGATTCAGGGGGAGTATTGTTGCTTCAGCAGAAAAGATACATCGAAAACCAAGAGTAAAATTGTAGAACTAGAGATATTCAACGCTTTATACAATTAAATTAGTTGCGAAATTGTCATGCATTTATGACTAATTTTCGGGTAACACGAATTACCGAAATGGACCGTGATGGAAAGGATTTACCGAAATGGACCGAAATGGAGATTCGATTTACCGAAATGGACAGAAATGGAGATACGATTTACCGAAATGGAGTTGAATCTGTTTATATACGTATGTTTTTTTAAAATAAACAGCTGATTTACTTATTTATGATACTAAATGATTACAACAACGCAATTTGCATTGACAGTTGGTCCCCCTGAACTAGGTGAATGCTTTCATGATGTGATTTACAGAAATGGAGTTTATTTGGGATAGTTTTATGGTTATAAAGATCCTTTCTTTTAAATAGCTCAATTACTAATCCCAGATAATAAAAAAGAGGTACTTAATCAGATTTCTGCAAATGTATGTCGATCTTCCTAAAGTGGATACTGTATAGGGCCGGTTTATAAAAAAAACGATTTACCGAAATGGAGTATTTTTGACTAGTGTCACTGTTAGGGATATAACCATCCGGTTTTCTTGTTGTTGTTTTTTAATAAAATAGCTGATTTACTAATCCCTGATAATAAAGAAGTACTTAATCAGATTTCCACTAATGTACGTCAAATTAGGTGCGTTTTGAAAAAAAACTAAACAAACAAGCGATTTACCGAAATGGTGTTTGAATTTGTGTTGCATACTGTAATGAATTGTTTATTGATGTGTTGTGTTTAATTATGCTTACTATAATTGAAATTACCGCAAAGAAGTCCCACTGATTTTTCAAAATGAAAAAGTATGTACCTTTTTACACACACCATTGACCAATAAAGCTGTTGTATATATCTATAATTTTGGTTTGGGATTCCTTATAGAATTATGCATTTTATTCATACTACACCCATTTTGGGGCATGGGCTTCCTCATCCCGGCCTCCCGCTCCCCACCTCTCCACCCCGTTTTATTTTTTTACATTTCTGTGTTGTTTTGGTAAATTCTTACACATATAGCTATGTTGCCTCCCATCCCCAACCCCGTCCCGCCTCCCCCACTCCGCCACCCCCCCACTCAAAACTTTTTTGTTTTTACATATTTCTGTGTTCTTTTGGTCAATTCTTATAGCTATGTTGCCCCCCCCCCCCCCACACACACACGCCTTTGCCCCCCACCTCAACCCCCAGTCGAAACTCAATATTTTATTGTTTTACATATTTCTGTGTTGTTTTTGGTCAATTCTTAAACACATATAGCTATGGTGTCCCACCCCCACCCCGCCCACCCCACTCGCCTTCGCCCGCCACACCCAACCCCACCCCCAGTCGAAACTCGATATTTTATTGTTTTACATATTTCTGTGTTGTTTTGGTCAATTCTTTAAAATTTAAATTAAAAAAATAAATTAAATAAAAAAAAAAATAAAAAAAAAAAATAAAAAAAAAAAAGTTTGGTAACGATCGGATGAAAAACGAAGGCCTCTCGTCTTAACGAGGCAAAATATAGCGTTTTGAACTAAATCAGGGGCCATAACTAAGCTGTTACTGGTCCGATATGTTTGGTTTTCGAACTTGTCCGAGCTTTCATTGATATTAACAATCTGATAAAGTTTGGTAAAGATTGGATGAACAATGAAGCCCCTATCGTCTTAATGAGGCAAAATATAGCATTTTTAACTAAATCAAGGGCCATAACTCCGCTGTTACTGGTCCGATATGGCTAGTTTTCAAACTTGTTCGAGCTTTCATTGAAAAACTTGTTCGAGCTTTCATTGATATTAATAATCTGATAAAGTTTGGTAAAGATCAGATGAACAATGAAGCTCATATCGTCTTAACGAGGCAAAATATAACATTTTTAGCTAAATCATGGGCCATAACTCCGCTGTTACTGGTCCGATATGGCTGGTTTTCGAACTTGCTTGAGCTTTCAACGACATTAACAATCTGATAAAGTTTGGTAAAGATCGGATGAACAATGAAGCCCCTATCGTCTTAACGAAGCAATATATAGCATTTTTAACTAAATCAAGGGCCATAACTCCGCTGTTACTATTCCGATATGGCTGGTTTTCGAACTTGTCCGAGCTTTCCTTGATATTAACAATGTGGTAAAGTTTGTTAAAGATAGGATGAAAAACGAAAGCCCTATCATCTTAACGAGGTAAAATATAGCAATATAGCATTTTTTAACTAAATCAAGGACCATTACTCTGGTGTTACTGGTTCGATTTGGCTGGTTTTCGAACTTGTCCGAGCTTTCATTGATATTAACAATGTGGTAAAGTTTGGTAAAGATAGGATGAAATATGAAGGCCCTATCGTCTTAACGAGGCAAAATATAGCAATATAGCATTTTTAACTAAATCAAGGGCCATAACTCCGCTGTTACTTGGCCAATCTGGCTGGTTTTCGAACTCATTCGAGCTTTCATTGATATTAACAATGTGGTAAAGTTTGGTAAAGATTGGATGGAAAATGAAGGCCCTATCGTCTTAACGAGACAAAAGTTAACAACGGACGACGGACGGACGACGGACAACTCAGCATCCCATAAGCTCTGCTGGCCTTCGGCCAGTAGAGCTAAAAATCAATCAAACAAACAATAACAAGAGGTCAATGACCATGAAGCTCTACAGATTGATTTAAATTTCAGGAAGTAGTCGCTACAAACTTGATTTTTGAAAAATTATTTTTAGCCGTGGCGGCCATCTTGAATTTTCGGCCGACCTGAAATTTTGCTAGGATCAATAAGAGCAACATTCCTGTGAAGGTTCATGAAAATCCGTCAGGTAGTTTCAGAGGAGTAGTCGCTACAAGTTTTCATTATATAACTCTATGTAAACAAAGATGGCCACATGTTTAACGTCGAATCAAAATAATGTTCGACTCGGATAACCATCATGTCATGCTGATCATTTCAGAAAAAGTCCCATATCAATATCATTTATAGTTTAAGAAGTAGTCGCTACAAACTTATTTTTTAAAAATCTATTTTTAGCTGTGGCGGCCATCTTGAATTTCTGGTCGATATGAAATTTTGCTAGGATCAATAATACATTAAGAGCAACATTCCTTTTAAAGTTTCATGAAAATCCGCCAAGTAGTATCAGAGGAGTAGTCGCTACAAGTTTTTACTATATAACTCTATGTAAACAAAGATGGCCGCTGCAGCCATGTTGTTGTTATATTCTTCACCGCCAGAAATGGCGAACCCCAGCAGTGGTACTGCTAGGTTACTTCTTCTATATGTAATATCACTGTACACGTATATCCACCACCACTGAATAGTCTATTTACGCTTTACACTACCGGTATTAAAATCTATGTTAAAACTGTTCTCTTCTTGTTTGTTTCTAATAATGTTTACTAAGATCACGTATTAATAGCAAGTGACCACACAGGAAGGCTCTATCTTATTCCTTTAAATAGCCTATATCTCATCGAATGCAGATTGTAAATCAGTCTTCTTGCGTGAAATTCGATCTCATGCCCACAGGTGTCATTATGTAGGTAACTCGGCAATATATGCGAGAAGTCAGCAATGAGTTTCATGAGATCTTCTGAGTTCATAACACATGTAACATCGTGTTCTCTCAAAATGTCATAAATGTTAGCTAGTATAGGGTCCCGCACTGTCTGTAGGTTGATGCATCTCAGCAAGAAGTGTTCAAGCGTTTCATCCTCAGTTCCACACAGTGGGCACAGAGGGCTGACAGCATTCTGATTGAATCTCGCTCTGTTCACCTGAAGGTTGTAAGTTCCGGACAGGACACGTAGACGTGCAGGCAGTCTGGTTGCCTCACGGGTTGATTCGCATTTAACTTGTAGTATAGGGTGTAGTTTTCCCTGCCTGAATGTGCAGTTCATGTATTTTAGTGATGAGTATAACGCAGCTTGTCGTTCTAGCTTATTCTTCCACTTGTTTACCACCACCGCGTGTATATTCCTTTTCCAACATAGTTTGTTCAGTGCATTTTCAATATATGTTTCGACATCTCCCAATTCATATTTGGTGAGTATTGGCTGAATGTGTTTCGCCCACGCCTTAGAATCCCAGCGTTAAACATTAAATTGTATAGGCTGTATATAGCGCTCTTCTGGCCTTGGTGATATTGCTATCAACGTTAACTACGGCGGTTTCCTTAATTGATCCAGTTCTGTTTATTCCCAAATGCATAGCATATTCAACGTCAGCAAGGACATTCCCTCCTAACTGGAACTCGTTAGTTTTAACTTTTGCAGAATTGGTTGGTCTAACCCTAACCGACACAGTTTTCTTCGGTTGCAACATGTATCTTTCTTCAGTAGCAAATGTGTGTGCCATATTTACTAATATTTGTGTGTTTTCAGGAGATATGGACATAATGCAAACGTCATCAGCGCAGGCACAGTTGTTAATCAATATCGTTCCAATCCTAGCTCCCAGGCCACAGTCAGTATATTGGTTAAGTAGTGGATTGATGTAAAGTTTATAGAGGTCTGTAGAAAGAATTCCACCCTGCCGGACTCCTTGATATATGTTGAAGGGTCGACTTGTAGAACCGGCCATCTTCACCACACTTGACGCGTGTTCATGTAGCGACTTGATCAGGGACCAGTGCCCGTCGTTGACCCCGGCATGATACAGTCTCCTTAGGAGGTGCGAGTGGCAGACGACGTCAAATGCAGCTTTCGCGTCAAGCATGATTACATTGGCCGTCTTTTTCTGATCTGTGCACTCTCTATAAAACTCTTCTAGAAGATATGCTGCATTTAGTGGAGAGGAACCTGCGGTGAACCCTCTCTGTGAGCTGTTTTGCACTGATAAAATATGTGTTTGTATCCTGTTTCGAATAATGGTTTCTATAATCTTTCAGATAACTGGCAGGACGGTAATGCCTCGGTAGTTAGTAGCTTCCGAGGGATGACCCTTATTTTTAAAAACAGGGGACACAACCCCGAGTTTAAGACAAACCGGGATATATTGTTGCTCAAAAACCGCGTTGATTAGAGTCAATATTTCATTCAATAGCAGATCGCCACCATACACAATGTGTTCAATGTTCAATCCATATATATCAGGAGATTTACCTCTGTGAATAGTTTTCAAGGCCGTTTTGACTTCCTCAATAGATACTATTTTTGGGCTGCCTGGTTTGATCATAGATTCCATTATTTTTACCTCGTTTTCAGCCATTTCATGGTACTCACTGTCAAACACGTTATTGTTTGTTTCTTTGGCTAGGTTCTCAAAATGAGCTTTAAATCCATCAAGTATACCTTCTTCGCTCGTAAAGCAGGACTCTCCTACGTATAAATCGTCAATCATATTTCTGCTAGTGCCTCGTTGTCGGTTAATCAATTTGTAGAATAGTTTGGTATCCCTAGTTCTAGTGGACATGATTTCATCCCTTTCAGCAGAGAGACTCCTTGCAACCGCAATTCTGCAATGCCTTCTAAATTCAGTTTTACCATGTTTAACGTCGAATCAAAACGATTTTCGACAAGGATCAACACCATGTCATGCTGATCATTTTAGAAAAATTCCCAATATCAATCAATATGTCTTAGAGTTTTCAAGAAGTAGTCGCTACAAACTTGTATTTTAAAAAACTATTTTTAGATTTGGTGGCCATCTTGGATTTCACATCAACATGAATTTTTGCTAGGATCAACTAGACTTCATGGGCAACATTTCTGTAAAGTTTCATGAAAATCCATTCAGTAGTTTCAGAGGAGTAGTCGCTACAAAAAAAAGTTTACGGACAGACAGACGGACAGACGGACACCGCACCACGGCATAAGCTCTGCTGATCTCTGATCAGTAGAGCTAAAAATCAAATAAAATCAAACTAAAAAAAATAAAATAAAAAAATAAAAAAAATAATAATAAAAATAATTTCGCAACACTACGTCTTGTTGTGGTGAGCAATTGTGCAAAGTTATTTGAAAATCCGTTGATTATTGTCCGAGTTACGAAGCGGAGACGATTGTATAGATGAACGGATTTTGAACTTTGATCTCTAAGTGTGACCTTGGAGTCACTGACCTGGATTTTGTGCGTGACACGTTGTCTTGTTGTGGTGAGCAATTTCGCGAAGTTATTTGAAAATCCATCCATTATTGTCAGAGTTATGAAGCGAACATGAGTGTACAGACGAACGAATTTTGACCTTTGATCTCTAAGTGTGACCTTGACCTTGGAGCCAAGGACCTGGATTGTGTGCGCGACACGTCGTCTTGTTGTGGTGAGCAATTGTGCGAAGTTATTTGAAAATCCATCCATTATTGTCAGAGTTACGAAGCGGACACGAATGTATAGACGAACGGATTTTGACCTTTGACCTCTAAGTGTGACCTTGACTTTGGAGCCACAGACCTGGATTGTGTGCGCGACACGTCGTCTTGTTGTGGTGAACAATTGTGCGAAGTTATTTGAAAATCTGTCCATTATTGTCAGAGTTATGAAGCGGACACGATTGTACACGCGAACAGACAGACAGTGCTACTACTATATGCCACCCTTCGTGGGCATAAAAAAAAAAAAAAAAAAAAAAAAAAACATAAAATAAAATAAAATTAAAAAAAAAATTTTTTTTTTTTTTTTTTTCGCGAAAGGTCTTGTTGTGGTGAGCAATTTCGCGAAGTTATTTGAAAATCCGTCGATTATTGTCCGAGTTATGAAGCGGAGACGATTGTATAGACGAACGGATTTTGAACGTTGATTGATCTCTAAGTGTGACCTTGACCTTGGAGCCAAGGACCTGGATTTTGTGTGCGACACGTCGTCTTGTTGTGGTGAGCAATTGTAAGAAGTTATTTGAAAATCCATCCATTATTGTCAGAGTTATGAAGCGGACACGAGTGTACAGACCAACGGATTTTGACCTTTAATCTCTAAGTGTGACCTTGACCTTGAAGCCACGGACCTGGATTTTGTGAGAGTTATGAAGCGGACACGAGTGTACACGCGAACAGACAGGCAGTGCGACTACTATATGCCACCGATTTTAAAAATCAAAAAAAAATCATCAGCTCCAAAAAGTAGGTCAAGATTATAGATGCGTCCAAAACGATGCACTAACCAAGACACAACTATGTCAAAATAAAATGGTTTGTCTTTCTAGCTATAAACTAGGTTTAAAGCATCTAGTGCATAATTATAGTTTATAAGAAAGTGATTTAAATGTAACAATTAAAGTTATCTGCCCTTTGCTTGGATGGTGAAGGGCACATCCACATTTGCTTTTTGACACGATGTGATGATGTAACAAGAAACAACTATAATCAAAGTTTGAAAGTTCTAATGCATAAAGTTTGTGAGAAAGTGAGGGTCAAGGTCACATCCATATTTGCTTTATAACATTGCAATGTACCACTCAAGATACAATAATAAGCAAAGTTTGAAAGGTCTGAGTACATACAGTTTGTGAAAAAGTGACCTAAATGCAAAAGTTGAAGGTAAAAATTATAAGGTTATCTGCCCTTTGCTTGGAGGGTCAAGGTCACATCAATATTTGCTTTGTCACGTTGCGATGTACCCCCCAAGATACAACTATAAACAAAGTTTGAAAGGTGCAGGGCATATAGTTTGCAAGAAAGTGACCAGAACGCAAAAGTTAAGGTAAAAACAATACGGTTATCTGCCCTTTGCTTGGAGGGTCAAGGTCACATCCTCATTTGCTTTGTCACGTTGAGATGTACCACCCAAAATACAACTATAAGCAGTTTGAAAGGTGTAGTGCATACAGTTTTCGAGAAATTGTGAAAAAGTGACCTAAACGCAAAAGTTGAACGTAAAAATTATTGTTATCTGCCCTTTTCTTGGAGGGTTAAGGTCACTTTCACATTTGCTTTGTCACGTTGCGATATACCACCCAAGATACAACTATAAGCAAAGTTTGAAAGGTCTAGTGCATACAGTTTGTGAGAAAATGACCTAAACGCAAAACTTGAATGTTGACGCTTAGCCACTGGAAAAGTAACACCTACGTCTCATTTTTTTTTTCTTCGAAAAGACGAGACAAAAATTCATTTACAGTTATGGTATAATTTATATACATGCATCTACTACAAACATGAGTATATTAAAGGTTTCTACCACGTGATGTACATAACCTTGTGCTATTACCCTACCCATTTGATCATTTAAAGGAATAGAGGCAATCTGAACGTTATTTTATGACTTAGCGTCAGTGTTGACTCCTAGTTCACATTTCAATTTGCATTTAAATTCTAAAATACTATAGTAAACCCAGTACTGTTCCCAAGTTACTGCTTAGAATCCCCCAACCCAACTCCTTGAAAAATAAGTTATTAAGGATATATTCCCTATATTCTCTTGTATTTTTGCTTTTTAAACAGTAAAAACATATCTTTGACTGATGTTTGCCCTTTAAAGATGCATATGAATTAATACTAAAACATATTACTATACAAACTAGTCTTTTTAGGACCATCCTTTTTGATGAACAACAGCAAGACCGGACAGAACATGAGGATAAATTACTGCACATGCAAATTTTATATGAAAATGTTCAACACATTACGATAAAACAATTGTTTTTATTGACATCCACATTTTCCCAGATTGACTCATACATGTCCCTTTAGCAGTGTGTTGATTTGTATACATTTTTACACAGAATTCTGCAAAAAAATAAAATGAAAACAACTGGGTCTCCAAATTACACATTCCATTTTTAAAAACAAGAGCCCATTTTTGATGGGTAGATAGCATTTATACTAAAAATGTTATTTTGTTCAAGGATAGCTTCCTGGATCAAGACCACCCATCACACAAAGGTTAAATATTCGTTCAACATGACACTGATAAGTTCCCCTTTTAAAAGACAGTGACAACTTCTGCCTGTTAATGCAAGGACAGCCATCTCAAAACTGTTTTTGTCCCGGTAACCTTGCATTATCACATCCAGGATTTCATCTGGTAAGTCTAAAGTTGGCGGCAGCCAGTAGCAAACCTGTTCCTCCATTAACAAAATGTTAAGATCCTTGTTTAAATATAACATTGTCAGAATTGTTCCACTGTACAAGATTTCTTTCACTGCCAGAATTTTAAGCTTGGGACACGATTGAACAATGTTATAAATACACGTGTTTACATAAAATGCTTGAGGGGCATTGTGCAATGATCTCGCTGCTTTTTCGTAACTTTTCAAAGATATACTAGCATCTATGAACTGCTCAAGAGTGTTGGAATATTTGCATACCAACTCAGTAAGAGATGAATAGTCAAGTAGTGTGGACTTCTGGTACTGCAAACACTTAACAGGCATGCATTCTTTTAACATTATTTCCTTCTCCGTCCATACACGGCTGACGCCAAAATGACACTGAACACGGAGGTTTGGTCCCTGCTTTGATATTTCCTTCCATTGCCAGTTCTGCAACGCCTCATTGTAAAACTCTGTGTGCTTAGACACAGCAACAATATGTAGATCTGTCAATGATCTCCCAGCTAAATGATGCAACAGGCTATAGCTAAGGACCCGCGGTTCAATTGCAAGTTCTCTCAGATTCACTAAATACATCAGATTCCCAAGGTTACTCGACTGAAACGATTGGAAAAAATGCAATGTTTTAAGAGATGAAGAATGTGGTGCTCCAAATGGCAGTGGTTGTTTCTGCTGTGATATACCCATAGAGCAGTAATTATCCATATACCTTACTTCCAATCTTTGAAGTCCAGCATTTCTCTGCATTAGGGCGTATATAGCTTGTTTACATGAACTGTCATGGTTGCGTATGACATTCACTCCAGCCTGTAGATGTTGAATCTTCAGATCTTCAATGTGTGTGCAATTTTCTGCTAAACAATTAACAATCTGATTGGAACTCGCTCCTCTGAAGTAGATTTTCACTTTCTTGAAAAACTTTCCGAATGTCCTTATTGCCTCCACAAACAAGTTAATAAACATATTCTTAATGTTTTCATCATGAGTACCTCGCAGTCTTAACTCCTGTCTGATGTGGTCACGTGCATCGTCTAATCCTGTGTAGAAATCCTCCTCAGAGAAGACGAATGTGTGCCATACTTCACGTCTCGAGGAGCCCCTTTCCCAGCCTGAACACACTTGACCAATACTCAACCTGTCTGTGGTTGGCAGGAAGCTGAATATGTTTCCGAGGATTACCTCGGGTAAATTCTCCCAATCTGCCATTATCAGGATAGAATAAATTATTGATGGCCAGACAGTTGTAACTTGCAAGTAATTGCCTCTGATAGTGTTGATCCATTCTTATCAAGTTTATTTCTGTTGAACCTGAAAATTGTGAATCAATAATATTAAATTAAATCTTGACAAAATTAGTCTAAAAGTAGCCGTGAGAATCATGGCTCTTACGGTAGAATGTACATGACCTATTTCTCTTTGGTTAGTTTTATGCATGAATGTGTGGTGTTTAAGGTTTAGTCAATTTAAATTCGCCCAACATTTTTTCAAATTGCAGGCCTTCTGAAACCTCTCCAGGAAAGTGCAGATGTGTTCGGTCCAGATACCTAGACCTATATCAAAGCAAAGGTTTCATAGCTCTATGGTAAGTAAATACTATAAGAGACATTATTCTCTCGGCTAGTCTAGAAGAATATAATTATACATTCAGTTCATGTTTTTTAACTTGCAAATTTGACACTATTTCAAAGTGTGCTCTTTTTTTTCCTGCAATACAAATACTGAAAATGGTTTGATTACAAACCCTACATGGTGTACTAATATATGAATTTCAGATTAGTTCATATCTGTTTTAAAATTCAATTGTACACTTAAAACTATAAACATTATTATACATACCAAAATGAAACTGAAAGTAGATTTGTCACAAGATTAGCCTTCCTTGAAAACATCTCTTTGCTTTGCGATCTTTTGGGCTTTGCAAGGATTCAGGGGGAGTATTTGTTGCTTCAGCAGAAAAGATACATCGAAAACCAAGAGTAAAAGTGTAGAACTAGAGATATTCAACGCTTTATACAATTAAATTAGTTGCGAAATTGTCATGCATTTATGACTAATTTTCGGGTAACACGAATTACCGAAATGGACCGTGATGGAGAGGATTTACCGATATGGACCGAAATGGAGATTCGATTTACCGAAATGGACAGAAATGGAGATACGATTTACCGAAATGGAGTTGAATCTGTTAATATACGTATGTTTTTTTAAAATAAACAGCTGATTTACTTATTTATGATACTAAATGATTACAACAACGCAATTTGCATTGACAGTTGGTCCCCCTGAACTAGGTGAATGCTTTCATGATGTGATTTACAGAAATGGAGTTTATTTGGGATAGTTTTATGGTTATAAAGATCCTTTCTTTTAAATAGCTCAATTACTAATCCCAGATAATAAAAAAGAGGTACTTAATCAGATTTCTGCAAATGTATGTCGATCTTCCTAAAGTGGATACTGTATAGGACCGGTTTATAAAAAAAACGATTTACCGAAATGGAGTATTTTTGACTAGTGTCACTGTTAGGGATATAACCATCCGGTTTTCTTGTTGTTGTTTTTTAATAAAATAGCTGATTTACTAATCCCTGATAATAAAGAAGTACATAATCAGATTTCCACTAATGTACGTCAAATTAGGTGCGTTTTGAAAAAAAACTAAACACACAAGCGATTTACCGAAATGGTGTTTTGAATTTGTGTTGCATACTGTAATGAGTTGTTTATTGATGTGTTGTGTTTAATTATGCTTACTATAATTGAAATTACCGCAAAGAAGTCCCACTGATTTTTCAAAATGAAATAGTATTTACCTTTTTACACACACCATTGACCAATAAAGCTGTTGTATATATATATAATTTTGGTTTGGATTTCTTATGGGGTATGCATTTTATTCATACTACACCCATATTAGGGACTTGGGCTTCCTCATCCCGGCCTCCCGCTCCCCACCTCTCCACCCCGTTTTATTTTTTTAAATTTCTGTGTTGTTTTGGTAAATTCTTACACATATAGCTATGTTGCCTCCCATCCCCAACCCCGTCCCGCCTCCCCCACCCCGCCACCACCCACTCAAAACTTGATTTTTTGTTTTTACATATTTCTGTGTTATTTTGGTCAATTCTTACAGCTATGTTGCCCCCCCCCCCCCCCCCCCACACACACACGCGCCTTTGCCCCCCACCCCCCACACGCCTTTGCCCCCCACCTCAACCCCCAGTTGAAACTCAATAATTTATTGTTTACATATTTCTGTGTTGTTTTTTGGTCAATTCTTAAACACATATAGCTATGGTGTCCCACCCCTACCCCGCCCACCCCACTCGCCTTCGCCCCCCACCCCCAGTCGAAACTCGATGTTTTATTGTTTTACATATTTCTGTGTTGTTTTGGTCAATTCTTTAAAATTTAAATTAAAAAAAGAAATTAAATCAAAAAAAATAAATAATAATAATTTAAAAAAATAATTAAAAAAAAAAAAAATAAAAAAAATAAGAGTTTGGTAAAGATCGGATGAAAAATGAAGGCCTTTCGTCTTAACGAGGCAAAATATAGCGATTTGAACTAAATCAGGGGCCATAACTAAGCTGTTACTGGTCCGATATGTTTGGTTTACGAACTTGTCCGAGCTTTCATTGATATTAACAATCGGATAAAGTTTGGTAAAGATTGGATGAACAATGAAGCCCCTATCGTCTTAATGAGGCAAAATATAGCATTTTTAACTAAATCAAGGGCCATAACTCCGCTGTTACTGGTCCGATATGGCTAGTTTTCAAACTTGTTCGAGTTTTCATTGAAAAACTTGTTCGAGCTTTCATTGATATTAACAATCTGATAAAGTTTGGTAAAGATCAGATGAACAATGAAGCCCCTATCGTCTTAACGAGGCAAAATATAACATTTTTAGCTAAATCATGGGCCATAACTCCGCTGTTACTGGTCCGATATGGCTGGTTTTCGAACTTGCTTGAGCTTTCAACGACATTAACAATCTGATAAAGTTTGGTAAAGATCGGATGAACAATGAAGCCCCTATCGTCTTAACGAGGCAAAATATAGCATTTTTAACTAAATCAAGGGCCATAACTCCGCTGTTACTATTCCGATATGGCTGGTTTTCGAACTTGTCCGAGCTTTCATTGATATTAACAATGTGGTAAAGTTTGTTAAAGATAGGATGAAAAACGAAAGCCCTATCATCTTAACGAGGTAAAATATAGCAATATAGCATTTTTTAACTAAATCAAGGACCATTACTCTGGTGTTACTGTTTCGATTTGGCTGGTTTTTCGAACTTGTCCGAGCTTTCATTGATATTAACAATGTGGTAACGTTTGGTAAAGATAGGATGAAAAATGAAGGCCCTATCGTCTTAACGAGGCAAAATATAGCAATATAGCATTTTTAACTAAATCAACGGCCATAACTCCGCTGTTACTTGGCCAATCTGGCTGGATTTCGAACTCATTTGAGCTTTCATTGAAAATAACAACCTGTTAAAGTTTGGATGGAAAATGAAGGCCCTATCGTCTTAACGAGACAAAAGTTAACAACGGACGACGGACGGACGGACGACAGACGGACGACGGACAACTCAGCATTCCATAATCTCTGCTGGCCTTTGGCCAGTAGAGCTAAAAATCAATCAAACAAACAATAACAAGAGGTCATCAATGACCTTGAAGCTCTACAGATTGATTTAGATTTCAGGAAGTAGTCGCTACAAACTTGATTTTTGAAAAATTATTTTTAGCCGTGGCGGCCATCTTGAGTTTTCGGCAGACCTGAAATTATGCTAGGATCAATAAGACATCAAGAGCAACATTCCTGTGAAGTTTCATGAAAATCCGTCAGGTAGTTTCAGAGGAGTAGTCGCTACAAGTTTTCATTATATAACTCTATGTAAACAAAGATGGCCATTGACAGCCATGTTTAACATTGAATCAAAACGATTTTTGGCAAGGACCAACATCATGTCATGCTGATCATTTTAGAAAAAGTCCCATATCAATATCACTTATAGCTTTCAAGAAGGAGTCGCTACAAACTTGTATTTTGAAAATCTATTTTTAGCCATGGCGGCCATCTTGAATTTACGGCCAAACTGAAATTTTGCTAGGATCAATTAGACATCAAGAGCAACATTCCTCTGAAGTTTCATGAAAATTCGTCAAGTAGTTTCAGAGGAGTAGTCGCTACAAGTTTTCATTATATAACTCTGTGTAAGCAAAGATGGCCGCTGACAGCCATGTTTAACATCGAATCAAAACGATTTTTGACAAGGACCAACATCATGTCATGCTGATCATTTTAGAAAAAGTCCCATATCAATATCACTTATATTTTTCAAGAAGTAGTCGCTACAAACTTGTATTTTGAAAATCTTTTTTTAGCCATGGCAGTCATCTTGAAATTCCGGCCGACCTGAAATTTTGCTAGGATCAATTAGACATCAAGAGCAACATTCGTGTGAAGTTTCATGAAAATCTGTCAAGTAGTTTCAGAGGAGTAGTCGCTACAAGTTTTCATCATATAACTCTATGTAAACAAAGATGGCCACTGGCAGCCATGTTTAACGTCGAATCAAAATAATGTTCGACTCGGATAACCATCATGTAATGCTGATCATTTCAGAAAAAGTCCCATATCAATATCATTTATAGTTTTCAAGAAGTAGTCGCTACAAACTTATTTTTTAAAAATCTATTTTTAGCTGTGGCGGCCATCTTGAATTTCTGGTCGATATGAAATTTTGCTAGGATCAATTTGACATTAAGAGCAACATTCCTTTTAAAGTTTCATGAAAATCCGCCAAGTAGTATCAGAGGAGTAGTCGCTACAAGTTTTTACTATATAACTCTATGTAAACAAAGATGGCAGCTGCAGCCATGTTTAACGTCGATTCAAAACGATTTTCGACAAGGACCAACACCATGTCATGCTGATCATTTTAGAAAAACTCCAATATCAATATCTCTTAGAGTTTTCAAGAAGTAGTCGCTACAAACTTAAAAAATAAATAAAAAAAATTCGCAACACTACGTCTTGTTGTGGTGAGCAATTGTGCGAAGTTATTTGAAAATCCATCCATTATTGTCAGAGTTATGAAGCGAACATGAGTGTACAGACGAACGGATTTTGACCTTTGATCTCTAAGTGTGACCTTGACTTTGGAGCCACAGACCTGGTTTTTGTGCGCGACACGTCGTCTTGTTGTGGTGAACAATTGTGCGAAGTTATTTGAAAATCTGTCCATTATTGTCAGAGTTATGAAGAGGACACGATTGTACACGCGAAACAGACAGACAGTGCTACTACTATATGCCACCCTTCGTGGGCATAAAAAAAACAAAAACAAAACCAAGCATAAAATAAAATAAAATTAAAAAATATTATTTTTTTTAATTTTTTTCGCGAAAGGTCTTGTTGTGATGAGCAATTGTGCGAAGTTATTTGAAAATCCGTCGATTATTGTCCGAGTTATGAAGCGGAGACGATTGTATAGACGAACGGATTTTGAACTTTGATTGATCTCTAAGTGTGACCTTGACCTTGGAGCCAAGGACCTGGATTTTGTGCGCGACACGTCGTCTTGTTGTGGTGAGCAATTGTAAGAAGTTATTTGAAAATTCATCCATTATTGTCAGAGTTATGAAGCGGACACGAGTGTACAGACCAACGGATTTTGACCTTTAATCTCTAAGTGTGACCTTGACCTTGAAGCCACGGACCTGGATTTTGTGAGAGTTATGAAGCGGACACGAGTGTACAGCCAACAGACAGACAGTGCGACTACTATATGCCACCCTTCGGGGCATAAAAATCAAAAAAAAATCATCAGCTCCAAAAAGTAGGTCAAGATTATAGATTATAGATGCGTCCAAAACGATGCACTAACCAAGACACAACTATGTCAAAATAAAATGGTTTGTCTTTCTAGCTATAAACTAGGTTTAAAGCATCTAGTGCATAATTATAGTTTATAAGAAAGTGATTTAAATGTAACAATTAAAGTTATCTGCCCTTTGCTTGGATGGTGAAGGGCACATCCACATTTGCTTTTTGACACGTTGTGATGAAGTAACAAGAAACAACTATAATCAAAGTTTGATAGTTCTAATGCATAAAGTTTGTGAGAAAGTGAGGGTCAAGGTCACATCCATATTTGCTTTATAACATTGCAATGTACCACTCAAGATACAATAATAAGCAAAGTTTGAAAGGTCTGAGTACATATAGTTTGTGAAAAAGTGACCTAAATGCAAAAGTTGAAGGTAAAAATTATAAGGTTATCTGCCCTTGCTTGGAGGGTCAAGGTCAGTTCCACATTTGCTTTGTCACGTTGCGATGTACCGCTCAAGATACAACTATAAGCAAAGTTTTAAAGGTGCAGGGCATACAGTTTGCAAGAAAGTGACCTGAACGCAAAAGTTAAAGGTAAAAACTATACGGTTATCTGCCCTTTGCTTGGAGGGTCAAGGTCACATCCACATTTGCTTTGTCACGTTGAGATGTACCACCCAAAATACAACTATAAGCAGTTTGAAAGGTGTAGTGCATACAGTTTTCGAGAAATTATGAAAAAGTGACCTAAACGCAAAAGTTGAACGTAAAAATTATTGTTATCTGCCCTTTTCTTGGAGGGTTAAGGTCACTTCCACATTTGCTTTGTCACGTTGCGATATACCACCCAAGATACAACTATAAGCAAAGTTTGAAAGGTCTAGTGCATACAGTTTGTGAGAAAATGACATAAACGCAAAACTTGAATGTTGATGCTTAGCCACCGGAAAAGTAACACCTACGTCTACTTTTTTTTCTTCGAAAAGACAAGACAAAAATTCATTTACAGTTATGGTATAATTTATATACATGCATCTACTACAATCATGAGTATATTAAAGGTTTCTACCACGTGATGTACATAACCTTGTGCTATTACACTACCCATTTGATCATTTAAAGGAATAGAGGCAATCTGAACGTTATTTTATGACTTAGCGTCAGTGTTGACTCCTAGTTCACATTTCAATTGGCATTTAAATTCTAAACAAGAGGCCCAAGAGGGCCTGTGGACGCTCTACTGGCTAACATGGCTCTTATAACATCAATGAAGTGAGTGACTGCCATTTACGTTTTTTTGAAAGTTTCGGGCAAAAAACAGCTTTTTAACTAAATCAAAGGCCATAACTAAAGAATCTGGTAAAGTTTGGTAAAGATCAGATGAAAAATGAAGGCCCAACCGTATCAACGAGGCAACATATAGCATGTTTAACTAAATCAAGAACACCTCTGTTACTGGTCCGACTGGTCGAACATAGAGCTAAAAATTGCACAAAAAAAAAAAAAAATCAAAAAATTGCAAAAATAAATTGCAAAAAAAAAGAGAAGATATTTCAAAAAAAAAAAAAAATCAAAAAAAAAAAAATCAAAAAAAAAATTCAAAAAAAAATATTTAAAAAAAAAAAAAATTTAAAAAAAAAATAATAATAATTCAAAAAAACAAACTCTATTGATGTCTATGTAAAACATGTGACCCGAGGGTTACCATTTGAACAAACTTGGTAAAGGACCATAAACTTACAGTAAATGCAAAAGATTTTTTTCAGTTTTTCCCTATACAAGCATTTATGTAAAACTGTGACCCCCGGGGCGGGGCCAGATGTGACCCCAGGGTCCCCATTTGAACAAAATTGGTAAAGAACCATAAGCTTATAGCACCAGCAAAATATTAAACCTCTGGCTCTTGCAGTTTCAGAGAAGAAGATTTTTTAAGTTTTTCCCTATACATGTCTATGTAAAACATGTGACCCTTGGGGCGGGGCCAAATGTGACCCCAGGGTCACCATTTGAACAAACTTGGTAAAGGACCATTAGCTTTTAGCAAATGCAAAATATTAAACCTCTGGCTCTTGCAGTTCCAGAGAAGATTTTTTTTCTTCAGTTTTTCCCTCTACAAGCATTTATGTAAAACTGTGAATCCCCGGGGCAGGGCCAGATGTGACCCCAGGGTCCCCATTTGAACAAAATAGGTAAAGGACCATAAGCTTATAGCAACACCAAAATATTAAACCTCTGGCTCTTGCAGTTTCAGAGAAGAAGATTTTTTAAGTTTTTCCCTATACATGTCTATGTAAAACATGTGACCCTTGGGGCGGGGCCAAAAGTGACCCGAGGGTCACCATTTGAACAAACTTGGTAAAGGACCATAAGCTTATAGTAAATGCAAAATATCAAACCTCTGGCTCTTGTAGTTTCCGAGAAGAAGATTTTTTAAAAAAAAATCCTATATAAGTCTATGTAAAACTGTGACCCCCGGGGCAGGGACAAATTTGACCCCATGGTCACCATTTGAACAAACTTAGTAGAGGACCATAAGCTGATGCTACATGTAATACATGAGAGCTCTGTGCCTTGTGGTTTCAGAGAAGAAGATTTTTTAAAGTTTTTTCCTATATGTCTATATGAAAAACATGCAAAACCTCAATATACAAATTTTGGACCCCCGGGGCACGGCCATTTTTTACCCCGGGGACTTTATTTGAACAAACTTGATAGTCTAGGCGTTGGCGATCATTTTAAAAGAAAAACTGTTGAAATCTGTCCAGCGGTTCTGGAGAAGAAGATTTTTTAAGGTTTCGACCATATATGGTAATGGCAGCCATCTTGGATGTAGCATTGACCTAATTTTAACAAATCTAAAAAGCATTCAACTAAGGATCATCCACATGAAGTTTGGTCAAAATTAGCCAAGCGGTTACTGAGAAGAAGTCGTTTGAAGAAAAGTTAACGGACGACAGACGACAGACGACAGACAGACAGACGACGGACGACGGACAACACAGCATCCCATAAGCTCTGCTGGCCCTTGGCCAGTAGAGCTAAAAACTATAGTAAACCCAGTACTGTTCCCAAGTTACTGCTTAGAATCCCCCAACCCAACTCCTTGAAAAATAAGTTATTAAGGATATATTCCCTATATTCTCTTGTATTTTTGCTTTTTAAACAGTAAAAACATATCTTTGACTGATGTTTGTCCCTTTAAAGATGCATATGAATTAATACTAAAACATATTACTATACAAACTAGTCTTTTTAGGACCATCCTTTTTGATGAACAACAGCAAGACCTGACATAACATGAGGATAAATTACTGCACATGCAAATTTTATATGAAAATGTTCAACACATTACGATAAAACATTTGTTTTTATTGACATCCACATTTTCCCAGATTGACTCATACATGTCCCTTTAGCAGTGTGTTGATTTGTATACATTTTTACACAGAATTCTGCAAAAAAAATAAAATGAAAACAACTGGGTCTCCAAATTACACATTCCATTTTTAAAAACAAGAGCCCTTTTTTGATGGGTAGATAGCATTTATACTAAAAATGTTATTTTGTTCAAGGATAGCTTCCTGGATCATGACCACCCATCACACAAAGGTTAAATATTTGTTCAACATGACACTGATAAGTTCCCCTTTTAAAAGACTGTGCCAACTTCTGCCTGTTAATGCAAGGACAGCCATCTCAAAACTGTTTTTGTCCCGGTAACCTTGCATTACCACATCCAGGATTTCATCTGGTAAGTCTAAATTTGGCGGCAGCCAGTAGCAAACCTGTTCCTCCATTAACAAAATGTTAAGATCCTTGTTTAAATATAACAAGGTCAGAATTGTTCCACTGTACAAGATTTCTTTCACTGCCAGAATTTTAAGCTTGGGACACGATTGAACAATGTTATAAATACACGTGTTTACATAAAATGCTTGAGGGGCATTGTGCAATGACGCTGCTTCGTAACTTTTCAAAGATATACTAGCATCTATGAACTGCTCAAGAGTGTTGGAATATTTGCATACCAACTCAGTAAGAGATGAATAGTCAAGTAGTGTGGACTTCTGGTACTGCAAACACTTAACAGGCATGCATTCTTTTAACATTATTTCCTTCTCCGTCCACTCTTGGCTGACGCCAAAATGACACTGAACACGGAGGTTTGGTCCCTGCTTTGATATTTCCTTCCATTGCCAGTTCTGTAACGCCTCATTGTAAAACTCTGTGTGCTTAGACACAGCAACAATATGTAGATCTGTCAATGATCTCCCAGCTAAATGATGCAACAGGCTATAGCTAAGGACCCGCGGTTCAATTGCAAGTTCTCTCAGATTCACTAAATACATCAGATTCCCAAGGTTACTCGACTGAAACGATTGGAAAAAATGCAATGTTTTAAGAGATGAAGAATGTGGTGCTCCAAATGGCAGTGGTTGTTTCTGCTGTGATATACCCATAGAGCAGTAAGTATCCATATTCCTTACTTCCAATCTTTGAAGTCCAGCATTTCTCTGCATTAGGGCGTATATAGCTTGTTTACATGAACTGTCATGGTTGCGTATGACATTCACACCAGCCTGCAGATGTTGAATCTTCAGATCTTCAATGTGTGTGCAATTTTCTGCTAAACAATTAACAATCTGATTGGAACTCGCCCCTCTGAAGTAGATTTTCACTTTCTTGAAAAACTTTCCGAATGTCCTTATTGCCTCCACAAACAAGTTAATAAACATATTCTTAATGTTTTCATCATGAGTACCTCGCAGTCTTAACTCCTGTCTCATGTGGTCACGTGCATCGTCTAATCCTGTGTAGAAATCCTCCTCAGAGAAGACGAATGTGTGCCATACTTCACGTCTCGAGGAGCCCCTTTCCCAGCCTGAACACACTTGACCAATACTCAACCTGTCTGTGGTTGGCAGGAAGCTGAATATGTTTCCGAGGATTACCTCGGGTAAATTCTCCCAATCTGCCATTATCAGGATAGAATAAATTATGGATGGCCAGATAATTGTAACTTGCAAGTAATTGCCTCTGATAGTGTTGATCCATTCTTATCAAGTTTATTTTTGTTGAACCTGAAAATTGTGAATAAATAATATTAAATTAAATCTTGGCACAATTAGTCTAAAAGTAGCCGTGAGAATCATGGCTCTTACGGTAGAATGTACATGAACTATTTCTCTTTGGTTAGTTTTATGCATGAATGTGTGGTGTTTAAGGTTTAGTCAATTTAAATTCGCCCAACATTTTTGCAAATTGCAGGCCTTCTGAAACCTCTCCAGGAAAGTGCAGATGTGTTCGTTCCAGATACCTAGACCTATATCAAAGCAAAGGTTTCATAGCTCTATGGTAAGTAAATACTATAAGAGACATTATTCTCTCGGCTAGTCTAGAAGAATATAATCATACATTCAGTTCATTTTTTTTAACTTGCAAATTTGACACTATTTCAAAGTGTGCTTTTTTTTTCTGCAATAAAAATACTGAAAATGGTTAGATTACAAACCCTACATGGTGTACTGATATTTGTATTTCCCTTGTAACCCTTGAGTATAGAAGAGAGCGGGCTGACGTGATTCAGGTTTATAAAATCTTAAATAATATCGATACAGTTGACAAAAATAAACTGTTCACTCAGGCCCCTGAGCTTGGAACAAGGGGAAATTCCAAGAAACTATTTAAAAAAAGAGCAAGAATTGATATTAGGAAAAATTCATTTGCTTACAGAGTCGTAGAATCTTGGAATAAACTCTCTAACACTGTGATTGAGGCACCCACCATCAATTCCTTTAAAAGTAGGCTAAATTTACATTGGGCAAATCATCCAAATAAATTCAACCCGAAAAACTAATAAGGAACCGGAAGTCCTTCACTATGATATATAAATCATAACTAGACTGGGAAAACAACATCAAAAAGGGCCTAAGAAACCTGTTGGTTTAGACTGGCTTCTACTACAGTATGAAGTATGAGTATGAATAAACATTATTATACATACCAAAATGAAACTGAAAGTAGATTTGTCACAAGATTAGCCTCCCTTGAAAACATCTCTTTGCTTTGCGATCTTTTGGGCTTTGCAAGGATTCAGGGGGAGTATTTGTTGCTTCAGCAGAAAAGATACATCGAAAACCAAGAGTAAAATTGTAGAACTAGAGATATTCAACGCTTTATACAATTAAATTAGTTGCGAAATTATCATGCATTTATGACTAATTTTCGGGTAACACGAATTACCGAAATGGACCGTGATGGAGAGGATTTACAGAAATGGACCGAAATGGAGATTCGATTTACCGAAATGGACAGAAATGGAGTTACGATTTACCGGAATGGAGTTGAATCTGTTAATATACGTATGTTTTTTTTTAAATAAACAGCTGATTTACTTATTTATGATACTAAATGATTACAACAACGCAATTTGCATTGACAGTTGGTCCCCCTGAACTAAGTGAATGCTTTCATGATGCGATTTACAGAAATGGAGTTTATTTGGGATAGTTTTATGGTTATAAAGATCCTTTCTTTTAAATAGCTCAATTACTAATCCCAGATAATACAAAAGAAGTACTTAATCAGATTTCTGCAAATGTATGTCGATCTTCCTAAAGTGGATGGGTACTGTATAGGGCCGGTTTATAAAAAAACAACGATTTACCGAAATGGAGTGTTTTTGACTAGTGTCACTGTTAGGGATATAACCATCCGGTTTTCTTGTTGTTTTTTTTAAATAAAATAGCTGATTTACTAATCCCTGATAATAAAGAAGTACTTAATCAGATTTCCACTAATGTACGTCAAATTAGGTGCGTTTTGAAAAAAAAATAAACGCACAAGCGATTTACCGAAATGGTGTTTGAATTTGTGTTGCATACTGTAATGAGTTGTTTATTGATGTGTTGTGTTTAATTATGCTTACTATAATTGAAATTGCCGCAAAGAAGTCCCACTGATTTTTCAAAATGAAATAGTATTTACCTTTTTACACACACCATTGACCAATAAAGCTGTTGTATATATCTATAATTTTGGTTTGGGATTTCTTATAGAATTATGCATTTTATTCATACTACACCCATATTGGGGGCATGGGCTTCCTCATCCCGGCCTCCCGCTCCCCACCTCTCCACCCCGTTTTATTTTTTTACATTTCTGTGTTGTTTTGATAAATTCTTACACATATAGCTATGTTGCCTCCCATCCCCAACCCCGTCCCACCTCCCCCACCCCGCCGCCCCCCACTCAAAACTTGATTTTTTGTTTTTACATATTTCTGTGTTCTTTTGGTCAATTCTTATAGCTATGTTGCCGCCCCCCCCCCCCCCCCCCCCCCCCCACACACGCGCCTTTGCCCCCCCCCCCCACCTCAACCCCCAGTCGAAACTCAATATTTTATTGTTTTACATATTTCTGTGTTGTTTTTGGTCAGTTCTTACACACATATAGCTATGTTGTCCCCACCCCGCCCACCCCACTCGCCTTCGCCCCCCACCCCCACCCCCAGTCGAAACTCGATATTTTATTGTTTTACATATTTCTGTGTTGTTTTGGTCAATTCTTACACACATATAGCTATGTTGCCCCCCGCCCTCCCCCACCCCCCACCCCACACACACACACGCCTTCGCCCCCACACACCCAGTCGAAACTCGATATTTTATTGTTTAACATATTTCTCTTTGTTTTGGTCAATTCTTACACACCTATAGCTATGTTGCCCCGCCCCCACCCACCCGCACTCGCCTCCGCCCCCATTCGAAACTGGATGTTTTATTGTTTTACATATATCTGTGTTGTTTTGGTCAATTTTTACAAATATAGCTATGTTGCTACCCCCTCCACTCCACCCCCACCACCCCCACACACAAACCCCACCAGTGGAAACTCATTCTTTTTTATATTTCTTTAAAAAAACAACTTTAATATTTGTTAAAGAAAATTGACCAAAACAACACGCCTCCAATCCCCACCCCGAGTCGAAACTCGGTGTTTTATTGTTTTACAAATATCTGTGTTGTTTTGGTCAATTCTTACACACATATAGCTATGTTGTCCCACCCCCACCCCGCCCACCCCACTCGCCTTCGCCCCCCACCCCCACCCCCAGTCGAAACTCGATATTTTATTGTTTTACATATTTCTGTGTTTATTGGTCAATTCTTACACACATATAGCTATGTTGCCCCCCGCCCTCCCCCACCCCCCACCCACACACACACACACACGCCTTCGCCCCCCACACCCCCAGTCGAAACTCGATATTTTATTGTTTTACATATTTCTCTTTGTTTTGGTCAATTCTTACACACCTATAGCTATGTTGCCCCGCCCCCACCCACCCGCACTCGCCTCCGCCCCCATTCGAAACTGGATGTTTTATTGTTTTACATATATCTGTGTTGTTTTGGTCAATTTTTACAAATATAGCTATGTTGCTACCCCCTCCACTCCACCCCCACCACCCCCACACACACACCCCACCAGTGGAAACTCATTCTTTTTTATATTTCTTTAAAAAAAAAACTTTAATATTTGTTAAAGAAAATTGACCAAAACAACACGCCTCCAATCCCCACCCCGAGTCGAAACTCGGTGTTTTATTGTTTTACAAATATCTGTGTTGTTTTGGTCAATTCTTACACACATATAGCTATGTTGTCCCACCCCCACCCCGCCCACCCCACTCGCCTTCGCCCCCCACCCCCACCCCCAGTCGAAACTCGATATTTTATTGTTTTACATATTTCTGTGTTTATTGGTCAATTCTTACACACATATAGCTATGTTGCCCCCCGCCCTCCCCCACCCCCCACCCACACACACACACACACGCCTTCGCCCCCCACACCCTCAGTCGAAACTCGATATTTTATTGTTTTACATATTTCTCTTTGTTTTGGTCAATTCTTACACACCTATAGCTATGTTGCCCCGCCCCCACCCACACGCACTCGCCTCCGCCCCTATTCGAAACTGGATGTTTTATTATTTTACATATATCTGTGTTGTTTTGGTCAATTTTTACAAATATAGCTATGTTGCTACCCCCTCCACTCCACCCCCACCACCCCCACACACACCCCCCACCAGTGGAAACTCATTCTTTTTTATATTTCTTTAAAAAAAAAATCTTTAATATTTGTTAAAGAAAATTGACCAAAACAACACGCCTCCAATCCCCACCCCGAGTCGAAACTCGGTGTTTTATTGTTTTACATATATCTGTGTTGTTTTGGTCAATTTTTACAAATATAGCTAAGTTGCTACCCCCACCCCCACTCCACCCGCACCCCACCCACACCCCACCAGTGGAAACTCATTTTTTTAATTATATTTCCTTAATATTTTTTTTCTTTAATATTTTTTACATATTTCTGTGTTGTTTTGGTCAATTCTTAAACACATAAAGCTATGTTGACCACCGGCCTCCCACAACACTTCCCCCACCTCTGCCCCCCCCCCCCCCCCCACCACCGCTCCCCACTCATTTTTTTTTTTTATACATATTTCTGTGTTCTTTTGGTCAATTCTTACACACATATAGCTATGTTGGCCACACACACCCACCCCACCCCCATCCCCTCCCAACCCCAGGGGAGGGGAATTGTTTTAATTTTATCTTCCATTATTTGGATATTAAAATTTAAATTTAAATTTGAACGCAATCATTTACATATGAAATATCAATAAAAAAATTGAAATGAGGCCACAATAATTTTTTAAGATTCATCGATTTTGACATTTAAAACCTGAAACCTAAATAGGCGTTAGTTTCTTTTGTTTATTTATTATTATGATATTATAGTATTGTTATGTTACTGTTCTAGTTTGTTTTAACGTTTCCTTGACATTAGTCCTTAAAATAATGTACTGTGCTAGAGAAATACTTTTTTATAAGTTATAATATCTGACATCGCGGAAATCTTTAAGTATTTCTTTATTATCAGGGCTTTGTAATTCACATATTTCATTATTTTTTATTTAAAAAAAGAGAAAGTTTATAACCCTAAACTACAAAATAAACACACATTTCGATAAATCTTATCATAAAAACGTCTCTTTACACCATCCACCCGGTTCAGGGGGACTAAATTAAATGCCGATGCACATTGCGTTGTTGTAATGATTTATTATCATAAATAAATAATTAATCTGTTTATTTATGTTAATACACATATAAATTATTAACCTAAAACTATTCAAAATACACTCCATTTCGGTAAATCGGTCCATTTTGGTAAATAGAATCTCAATTTCGGTCCCTTTTGGTAAATCCTCTCCGTTTTGGTCCATTTCGGTAATTCGAGTGATCGCTAATTTTCCACTTCCGCTGTCAATGTGCAACTTCCGTAAATGCGCAGAAAAGTTGCGCATAATCCCAAATTCCAAACAACTTTTCAACTTGTTTCAGCAAAAGCAGAATTCGGTGAAAAATACAAATTGTGAAATCTGGTAACTATTGCTGATTTAGTGCAAGTGGTATTTAATACATTTTAAATACTTCTGAAATTCATGGTATGCTAAAATTGACGAAAAATTATGTTTTGAATGAAAAGTTGCTGTTTGATTTGAGTGGGTGGAGTAAGAAATTTACAGATTGAAAAATTGTGTATCTTCACTAGTCTAAGGTTATATAAATAAATACATGTAGCATACGGACTGTCCTGTCATATTTTCTTCTGTTAAATATTGTTATGACCGCTTGTGACAATACCGTTTGCTGCTGATGCTACTGATAAGCTAGTGCATAAAATACACGTCTACAAACTGTAAGATGATTTTTGATATGAGCCATCTCTGACATGCATACGCATTTGAATTTTTTATGTGTGGACTTTCCGCAGAGATTCTCTGCTCAACATAAACAGTAAATTTCAGTGCTCAAAGAAAATTATTTTAAGAGACAGGCCCAGGGCTTGTTGCTTCTGAAAATGGACAGGCCCCGATTTGAAATGGACAGGCCCTGATTTAAAATGGACAGGCCCTGATTTAAAATGGAAAGGTCCAATATTTTTTCCTTATTGGAAATGTGTCATATCACATTTATAGCACACATTAATTTTGTTACGTATGTATTAATCAAGCTCAGAACCTCCTCTGACTATATTTTTCTTTTTGCTACCACTTTATGCTCCCTGGTCAGCGGACTTATTTACCATTTCGTTTATGCTCCCTGATCAGCGGACTTATTTACCATTTCGTTTAAAATATGTTAGAATAGAATATTACATAGTAATTTATAACCAATGCAAAGGAGAGTACTAGCACTTTTGCCAAACGATAATAATCAGAGCAGACTTGGTGAAACTGGAGCTAAACTTGGAGCCAAATTTTTAATCAGGTTTTATGAGACTATCAGAGCCTCCTCTGGCTATATTTTTTCTTTTTGTCACCACTTTCTCCAAGTAAAGAATTAGGAGCCTAGACTAGAATTCATTTAAAAGTAGGATTCCAGGAACTTCTTACACCTTAAATAATGAATAGAAATATACTTTATATCTGTATTTATACATATACAGTATATATATTTTTCTTTCCACCAACATGTATTTGTAAAGGACAGTTTTTCTTATTTGATTAATGTCATGGCCCCCATTATCGTGGTATATTGTGGTGAAACGTGAACTGCGCTACAACCATTCATAATTGTTCTCGATTTCAATGACCTCTGAATCCAGTAATATATTATCTTTGTTTACATTGACAAAACTGTCTCCCATGAATCACTTGTTACCGGATGTCGTGAACTTTTCCGATTGGGTCGGAAGATTCCATTATTGATAGAGGGTCCCCATTATCGTGGCAATTCGAAAAATTATCCAGATGAGATATTTTAAGAGTAAACCATGTTGTGAAGTTAATTAAAACTTTATTTAGACAACGTTTAATTGATGTAAACATGATTACACATATAATATCAGCTAAATCTTAAATTGGATAATTGTAGGGACACGCGTTTACTTACAGACTGTTTGCGTATTGCATCTCTAGCTCATGGTTTTACTACTGTACTGTATAAACTTTAAACATGTACATTTACTTATAATTTCTTTGCAAATAGTAAGTAAAAAGACAAGATCGAGATAAGCACATGTAATAATCGATGTGTATTTGAACACAGGTAACTTTATCCTCTAGTGTTATCGATATATAACTATATATATGAACATAAACGATCCGTTTAATGCTAGATATATAACAGACTCCCGTCCAACAATTGTGTATATGACGGCAGTGAAATCGCAGTTTGGTAAACATATTTAACTTAGACTTGGTCCATGGCATCTGGATTGTATTTTTTTCTCTTCGGACCCATGCCACCTTAAACAAAAATCAAAATCAATGTTTATTAACTAAAACTAAACCTTAGTACAGAAACAAGTTGTTTTTTCCCTGTGTGTTTGGTGGTGCGTATGTGGTGTGTGTGAGACGTGGGGAGGCGATGGGTGGGATAAGGAATATTAATATAGGCATTTTTTATGTCTAATTATTTTTTTTTTAGACAGGCTCGACGGGCTCCTCGTCTGCAAAATGAGACAGGCCCGGAATGGATTTCGAGGAGCCCCGGGCTATCCTATTTCTTGAGCACTGAATTTTAACTGATACACTTTATAACTCATACTTATGCCAAATTTTCAGCATCACATCAGGGAGATTGGACTTCCAAATAAGGAAGGTTTACGAAACGCCATGAAACCATTCCATTTTTTCAAATAAATAATGAATAGCAATGATGAAAACTGTTACTTTATTTCTAATTTTATTGTATATTTCATTATCTATATATATATATATATATATATACAGTTGATATGGCAATAGCGGATCATCGGTAGTAACGGATCAGTTTCTATTTACATTTAGTTTATTCAGCCCGTATGCATTTGTTTTTAATCAAACTTTCCATGTTTGAAGAGTTATCATATAAGCATACATATATACTTTAGCCTAAAGATTTGATACATATTTCCCAGAGTAATTACCTACTTAGTGCAACACCTATGAGGCTATCAAAAAAAGTGATCCGTTACTGCCTGAAGGATGTGAGTTTCTAAAAAGAATAAATAAATACCCTTAAAATGAAATAAGGTGTAACGGATGTTATTTTACTACAATTTGGTTTAAAATGCTCAGGCCTGATCAACAAAACATCCATGATTTGAAGTTTTAAACTTCTAGGGACAATGATCCTGTAAACATGCAAAATGGCAGATTTTCAACACTCAGCTAGCACACATATAAGGCATAGTTCATAATAATGTTGGTTATCATATTACTGAGAGAGCAGAATCCAGTAAGAAACGCTCTTGAAAAAGTCCTTTAGTTTCAAATTTACGCTTTTAACCAGTGTGATCCTTTACTACCTAATCAACTGTACAATAGATGAAAACAAATAACGGTATATATATGCATTATGCCATAATAAATTAATTGCTAGATTATCATCCCATCTGCCCCCATTTTTGTTTATGCCGCCCCGGCTTTTACATCGATTTTCAGTATTTTGAGAGCCACATTTTAAACCTGTCCTCTGAAACCCGGAAACGTAATAACCAGGGTTGAGGTACACAATTTCTTTACAAAACGACGCGAAATTGGCAAATTAAATAGGGGAAAAACTGGTGTTTCTTCTCATTAAAGCGGTAACGGGTGTTGCAATTATGAAAGACTGGTTTAGTTGTAATGTTGTAACATTGTTACTGGATGCATTGATAAAAAAGTGCCGATTCTCAGGCTATACTTCAATAAATCTCGTCGTGTGCCGCGAGACGCTAAATTTAATTTCATTTGGTTGCATGATTGTAACCCCGCCTTGATTGATTTGACATGGGCTAATCACATGCTGTGTATTGCAAATTACAGGCAATTAACCATCCTCATCAAATAATAGATTTCCGGGAGGTTTTGAACGGCTTCCGTGTGATCAGTAGATCAAAGGCAAATCCGGTAGTCTACCGGAGAATGCAGGAGATTTGGCATGTATGATAACGTTTGACATAGGCTAATCACATGCTGTGTATTGCAAATTACAGGCAATTAACCATCCTCGTCAAATAATTGATTTCCTGAAGGTTTTGAACGGCTTCCGTGTGATCAGTAGATCAAAGGCAAATCCGGAAGTCTACCGGAGAATGCGGGAGATTTGGCATGTATGATTACTTACCTAAAATGAAGAATGATCATTTGTTATCCATTTCACACTAAAATTCTAATGCAAAACAGAGTGATATGAAATATATTATTTTAAATCTAGGTACTATGCATTGTTTTGCTGTATCTTGCGCAGTGACATTATACAAGAAACATTAACACATGGTCTGAAACTGTCCACAATGTAAAAAAAGCATCTAGCGCCCCTTGCTAATTATAGATTTATCTGCCAAATGGCGGGTAAGCTGGTTTCCTGATAACTTGATGGTATGCAATAGGGTACCAGTTGGTTCCCCGATTATTCTACGGTATGCAAGAGAGTACCAGTTATATGGCAATTATATAGGACGCATTGATTTTTAAAATGTCAAATTTGTACGCTTTTTTTAAACAAACTCCTCCTTTTTTTCCGGCAATATGTTGAAAATGATGAATTGTTTGAAATGGCATTTTTGTGTAGAATAGATTTAGCGACTGTTCTTTGTTTTCAAATTTGTGTATCGAAATTGGATAAAAGGGACACATTTCTTCCTTAAAAAGTGAAATGTATGTACATACTTTGAATTAAACTCCTCCTTCATTAATGAGTGATTTTCAAAAATAACGAATCATTTATATAGGTTTTGTAAAGAAGATGCGATGACCGGTATTGGATTTCAAGAAAACATTTATTTTGGTCTCAAATTTGTGTATTGAAAATGGTTTAACATAATATGAACGTGTTTTTCATTAAAAAGTGTAATGTGCATATTATTTGAATTTATTTGAATCTAACTGCTCCTTTATTAAAGCAGAACTTGGTCTTAAATCAACAAATCCGCTTTTGATATGTTTTTAAGTATTAAATATCATTATTAATACGATTTTTACTATGCCATTGATGTATGTTAAGTGAAAATATGTTTTTAAAGATAACAATCGAACAGGCGAACAGGCATTGCTAAAATATCGAAAAAATCTAAGGGGAAAAACTCTTGCGCGAATTACCGGAAGTGACGTCATTGGGAACAAACTATTTTTTGTTTACATTGGGACTGAACGCAAAACAGTATACCTTGTGTGAAAATGTGAGAATTAAGCGATCATGATACTGAGTCAGAGGAAATGCCCGTGATAAAGACGGTTACATAATGTGCAACCTTACGATTTTGAGCTAGAATACGTATCTAAGGACGAAAATACATTGGATTCATCAACTGATGAATGATGATGAAGTCGAACGCGGTGCAGGTGCAAATCGAGAGCTTGTAAAGACTATCGTGTCTCCATGATTTGGTCAAGTCAAGTCATTACTAAATAGTAGTGGTTTCATGTATGCATGGCTTGACCCAAGCTCATTAAATGCAATACATTTTGTACCGATATACAAACAACGACTAATAGATAATTATGTCCAAAACTGGTCAACCGACCTTGAAACGAATAGAGTGCTAAATCTTTACAAATCTGTTAAACACCATTTTGAATATGATAATTATCTAGATGTATTGCATACCAGGCAAGATCGCAGTGTGGTAACCAGATTATGCTTGTCCTCTCATAGTTTAAGGATCGAGACAGGGAGGTATTCTCGTGAAAGGTTAGAAAGACATGAACGGATATGTCAAATATGTAACACTAATGATATAGAGGACGAGTTCCATTTTGCGTTAATATGTCCTATTTATAATACAATCAGAATTAAATATATAAAACGATATTATAGCCATAGGCCTAGTATGTTTAAATACATTGCTCTCCTTCAGTCGACAAACAAAAAAGATGTTATCAATTTTAGCAAATACATCTCAGAAGCTTTCTCTTTAAGACGTACCATGATAAATAACTTATAATCTCGTTCATCCTCACTATAATACAATTGTTCTATTGTACCGTATTAGATTTTGATTCCTATATATATATATATATTTATTTATTTTTTTCTCCATGATATATCTCCTTTTTTTCATATTCATTCATAAATTAATGAACCTGTACTAATCTTGTTATTGTGGTCAAATTATATTTGTAAAATGTATGTTTATATGATGAAAAACTATGTAATAGTTTAAGTCAATAAAATTTCTTCTTCTTCTTGAACGGTGTAATACCGCCGAGGGCAGACGCGTATTGCACAAGACGGATATATCACATGATATGCGAGCTCTAATTGTCGCGCACAAAGACAGAAAAATACTATGATTTAAATAATATAGCCAGATGTATTATGAGCACGATATAGACAGTCAGTAAGTATACATGTACTTACTCATGTATACTTACTCCTGATATACAGATCGAAAACAGACCAAACATATCAAATTACAATAATATAAAGTATATTATTCTATTATACTTGTTTTACTTATTGCACGAGCTAAGAGGCGTTATTGTTGTTGCTTTGCCATAAAACATTACTGAATTAATATAAAAGCTAGTACTATTATCAATTTTCTGCCTTGTAATAGATATCTATGAAACATTTTTTTTTTAACAAATTATGTTGATAATATATATTTATAACACTATTGACAGAAGGGGTGTGTAATTCAAAATTATTAAAATAAAAATTTGGAAACAAAGACACAGTGTTTATTTCACCAGATTCATTTAAATATATATGCTGAACGTTCTTAGGTATCTAGGACAACTCTTAGTAAAACAAGCCTCCCCTGTACGATTTTTTGTATGGATTTAATTAGTTTTAAGGTAACTGTAAATACATATTACATGTTATATTGTGCTGCATATGTATATTGTTTTGCTGTTGTTTTACTAATAGTTGTCCCTATACAAAAATGAGTAGGGGGGCTTTTGTCCGGGGTGGGCTTTTGTCCACCCTTGCAAAAATATCAGGGGGGCTTATGTCCACCTTGTAAAAAGTTCAGGGGGGCTTTTGTCCACCTATACAAAACCATGAGGGGGCTTTTGTCCACCTGTACAAAAATGAGCAGGGGGGCATTTGTCCGGGGGTGCATTTGTCCGTATACCCGTTCTTAGCAATATTTTAAAAAAAAGACGGCTACATATAATTAGCGCCGTCAACTCTTCATTGATTCACGTAAAGACGCATGCTTCTAATTCAACAGCTAAACATTCACGGTGTATATCAAGATCTGACTATACACCTTTCTTCAATTTATCATACGTATACCCTATGAGGTGCTAAGATAATTGAACATAAATTTCAATCTTACTTCATGTATGAATTTCCTCAACGCCGGTCGAATGGGCGAATACAACTTGCTTGGAGACGGCGGGGTTATGCACTTCTCATTTTTATAGTCAAATATCGTTGGTACCGCTGTTGTTTTTAATATGCATGGCCTTTTGTTCTCCAAATTCAAAGATAATGAAACCAAAGGATGGACTTCCCACGAAGTCAACTCAAAATGTTTGCTACAAACTCGCGCGTCTATCGTAGGTTCCCATTTTCTCGACGAGTCGGGCGATTTTCTTCGGTAACGGTCTACCCACACTTCAGATCTTAATATATTATCTCGTTTAGGGAAACGAAAGAAACAGGTTATTATCTTGTCCTTCTTTATGCATACTTTTTCACCCAGCAACAGCACACGGCATTTTTAATAAGTACCATAAAACTTAATCCTACATAGACGATACTATACTATAGGTTATTGCATTTGTATGGCTAAATATTACTTGGAACGAGTTGTTGTGGCAAAGGACGACGAGCAAGCTCGTCCTGCGCCAAAACAACGAGTTCCAAGTAATATTTAGCCATACAAATTCAATAACCGTTTTACTGTATACTTTCATATTGTTTTCGATTAATGTTAATTGTATGACTATTACTTTTCATTGTATTTGTGTTATTTTTATGGTTTTTGATGGAATTCCTATCTTGCCATTCAGTTTCATTTTGTGTGGATGATTATTTTGCGCGAAAACGACGTCGACGTCGGATGACGTCATTAAAGACCTCAAGCGATTTTCGGAAGTTTGTTTACCATTCGATAACGTTAAAAACAGTGGGTGAGTGACCATTTGAATTATTTTATCAATTTTTGCCATAAAAGGTTGTAAAAAAACACGTATTTTTTTGTTGACACTATAGGAAGGATTCCGTTATTTTTATTTGAAAGTAGGTCCTTATTTCTATTTCGCGGCTCTTAGCAAGCACGAGCAAAATTTCCCGTGCAATATCGTAGAATATTGCACGCTTAGCTCAATGCAAACTAAACGGGACAATATGAAAGTATACAATAAAACTCAATGCGACACCGCTAATCGTTTGGTACCAATGACGTCACAGGATCACGTGACACTTACCAGGGCAAAACTCGAAGCGTGTGCGCTATGAGATAAAATTGGCTACTGTGAGAAAACGGGACAACCAATAAGTGTAAGATTTGAACAGATTGTATATTATATATATATATTTCCGAATATATACTCAAAAGACATGCCATATTTCACCTTTAATGACATGATGAACTGATTATATTGGAATTGCTAATTAGAGTTGGCGACTGGTCTTAACTTTATGAAATGTTTTATTTTGGTCTCAAATTTGTGTGTATTGAAATTTGTAAAAAAATAAATAAATTTCAATTTATTTATGACATGATATACAAACTTGCGGTTTGAGTATAGCATGTCTGTGTAGATATCTTGGCGCATTTTGTATTTAAAGAAAACTTGGTGTACAAACAAATATTTTACCAAGAGATGTTCATAGAGATAGTATGATACTCACTTATCTGTATACGTAACATACATATCCATCTTTGTTTTACAATAAAACAATTTGAATTCCTACATTAACATTTCGCACTAAATCTTAATCATTGTCTCACAAAAGAAACTATGATTTAGCACCTATTTCATATATATCAACTAAGTCGTGGCATATTCTCTGTTTCGAACATTATAAATGGGTTTTTAAGCAACTTTGCATGGTATTACACATGTATATATATTTTTTACCTACTTTCAAAAGGAAACAATACGCCAACATGACTTTGAATTTTATTTGGTACTGCACTTCAAAAAGATGCTGACAAGGGTTTGAAAATGATACGACCACTCACTGATCAGTGTGACCAAATTTGCACTGTGTTACATATATTCAGTATAACACAAATGGATAAGCAAGTAAAGCAACATTTGATCACAATCTTTGGTCTGTTTATTTGGCATTACACGGTGGACGAGGAAAAACACAGTGTTTTAATTAATGTCGTGTGTGAATTGATTATTAGTCCCCTCCAGTTATCTCGATCCTGCGATAACTTAAAAAGAATAAAAGATGTTTTCATGAAACTTTTTACATATATGGTAGTGGTGCATAAGGAGATTATGCACGTTATTTAATTTTGTAGATATGGTCAAAATTGTGGTTGCTATGGCAACAAAATAGTAAAAAGAAACATCAGTCCGTCCGGAAAACTGGATCCTGCAATAACTTAAAATGTGCAAAAGATATTTTCATGAAACTTTTTACATATGGTAGAGGGGCATTATGAGATTATGCAAGTTATTTGATTTTGTTGATATGGTATGGCCAAAATTATGGTTGCTATGGCAACGAAATAGTAAAAAAATTGCACACAAAATAGGATCATGCTATAACTTGAAAACTATAAAAGATATTGTCATAAACCTTGGTATATATACTCTGTAAAAGAAGTTTTGGACCATGGCAGTGTTCGAACCCGTACACTGATCGCTGAACCATGACATTCGACCATAACCCTTATTATCTCAGTTGATATTTCACAATTGATCAACAATCAACAATAATTATCGTTTACAATGAAAGTTTGCGAAAAAATAATAATCTTTTTATTGGTTACTCGAATGTGTCCGTAACTGTTACTTTGTATGGACTTTGCAACATTTTTTACAGACCCTTTGTGTATTCGCGATATTTTTTAAAAATCAAATATTGTTTGGAATTTAATGTTTCTGGTAAAAAATTAACCGTGTAGGGTAGACCTTGGTTACTAAAAAAATATACTTAAATTGTGTCCACTAGTTTTATTTTTATATGACTTTATATACCCTGGTCCAAAACTTTTTTTACCGAGTATAGGTAGAGGAGCATATGGGGATTTTGCGCACAATTTTATTTGGTGATATGGCCAAAATTGTAGTTACGGTAACATAATTCAGTCGAATTAAATCTAGGGTTCAGTGCAAAACTGTTGTATCTCCTTCTTTATTCATAAGTACCCCTCGAAATATTCGATAGTTACTTCCCTTCAAATAGAGTTATACATGTATATTAATAATGTCTTGAAATTGAAATTAATTCTTTGCGTTAGTATTTTTATAACTTGTATTATATTTGTAATATGTTTGTAAACTTACTGGATTAAAAAAAAAAGTGAGGTACATGTACATCTTTTACAAATTTGTAAGAAAGATTATGTACTCACACTTGTTTTGTTAAGGTTGCGAAATGTAGCATGCGTTTGTTATCTGTCTAAATCGTAGCCAACAAAAACCATTTACTGTCAAACATCTGACCGGTAGGGGACATCATGTATTGCCATGCAATACTGGAGTATCTTGTTTATGATTAAATAACAACCGACATAAAGTTGTTAGCCCATTTTTTTAAATTACAAAATGCAGATGAAGTTGAAACGGGTTCTCCACAGGATTATTTTCAATCACAGTGGCACTTATCGCGTGCTGGGGGAGGGTACGATTCGATTTTTTTGGCTTTTAGCAACTGCCTGTGAGGCACTCTTTTGTGTGATATTAGTGATGTTAGGAAGCCATATATAATTATATATTTATGATAATAAACAATCTAATAAATAATCCATGTTTTAAAGGGACAATGTCCGTAACTTTTAGCTTAAAAGACACACACTAATTTTGTTCACAAACATTACACACTAAACATTATTGAATATTTACTAATTAAAAGCAAGATTGTTTGACGGAATTCAATCGCGGTAAAAATAAGAAAACCCGCTTTGGGCGTTTGAACTCGCAGCCCAAACTAAAAATACAATAGCGGTAATAATAATGAGCGTGAAGTTGTCCGTCGCACCCGACTGAGCTAAGCGGGCTATACATATTACGCGATACATACTATGGTCAAAACCTAATGCGCTAATGAAAGTCACGTGATCCTAGAAAAGGTAAATATTGTGGGTCCCACTTTATTTACAAATAATAATTAAAGCTTCTTTTTTTTCAAACTCACGAATGTATTACTACAGACTTCTTAGGGTCTAATGCTCATGTTTTCATGTATACATTTCACTGAAACAAAGTCAGACGGTTATTTGGTTATGCTCAATATATGCTTACTTACGGACAGTGTCCCTTTAAGACTTTTACTTTAAAAAAAACTCATAAAAATATTTACTAAAATAAGTTCATACACAATAATACATACACAATAATACAACTTACACATCAACACAACATGCAACATCTGAAATACATACAATAAACAATAATAAATAATCCATGTTTTAATACACGATGAAAAAGAAAACATACATGCAAAGATTTATTATAAGTTTATACACAATAATACAACATATACATCAACACATCATGCACACATATAATACCATCAACTACACAATATTCATCCCTGGAAATAAAACAGCACATTAATTTTGATAATACTTAAAAAATATAACCTTAGCACTCAAATACATCCAACACAAGTTGGCCCATTCAATGTCTTGACTTGTACACATAAGCTAGCAGTTCCTATTCAGATGCTTGACCTTCTAGGTCTGGCCTTGTGCCATTCTTCCACTGCCCTGTCATATTCAAAATCTGATGGAGGTGGGCCCTGCATTGTTACTGCCAGCAGTGCGTTGAGAACTCTGTTACACAGAGTTGACCTGTGCTGTCTTAATTCTCTTGAGTGTAGAGAATCCCCTCTCAATGAGTAATGTGACCATGCATGCATATCCGTGAATATTATATTTGACGTTTGGGTGCTTTTTTTTTGCTTTTTTACATATGGATGTTTATAGTATGCACACCATGACGTCAGTCTCACTGTGTTTGACTAAAAACAATTCCAGACTGCATTTAAAACTAATATCTCAAATAAACCACAACAAAACTCTAAATAAATCTCTTACCCAATCAATAAATAATTAATTTTCAATTTAATATCATATTTATGGCAAATTTAGATATATTAACATTAATAAACACATATATTTCACAATATATGCCCATATGATCTGGCTGGTGTAAACGTCTCTTGTATGAGTCACTTTGCAAGACCCCTTGTTTTGCCGTTCAAACAATGTATATACCGGTAGTAACTATGTAGATGTATTTCTTATCAAAAATGTTTCTTGGATTAAAATGTTTAACCACTCAGCCACTGTAGCTCATTATGTTCCAAAACAATGTATATACAGTACAGTATATAATTGTATTAATTGACACCTATACACAAGATGTGCAACAGTGAGCAGCAATGTTGACATTTACGTTAGGCCTAAAAAAACACTTTGTTTCTTGTAACCCGATCCTGAACGTCGTACCTGAAGCTAGTATTCTTGATTTAAAATAATTAGAAAATAAGAGAATTGAACAACAACAACAAAAAAAGTCTACCTACCTATCCAATTTTTGTTCAGTCTGTTTAATGCAAGAAACAAACTTTTTTAGCTCGACTATTCGAAGAATAAGAGAGCTTATTTAATCACGTTGGCATCCCACATCAAGGTTTGCATGTAAGCTGTGTTTACAAGTCTATTTCTCTTACATTTCTTATCCTAGCACAACCAACTTTTGGACATGATCTTCCTTATAAATAGCATTATCTTAAGGGCTGGATAAGTAATTTTGGTTCCTGTAACCAATGGGCTCTCATGGAACCTAAATTATGATAGCCCTTAAAATGTGTTTCATTTCACATTAAATTTTACGTGTTTACAATCTTTGTTTACAGGTCTACATCTCTTCCATTTCTTGTTCTAGCTCAACTAAATTTGGCAATTTGGTTTTATATACTATGTTGTAAAGGGTTGCCTAAGTAGTTTTGTCTTCTACAAATTCTGTACTCCCATGGAACCCAAATTCTTACACATATAGCTATGTTGGCACATTTTATCCTCAGTTATTTGGATATTAAAATTAAGTTCAGATACACAGATGAAATATCAATAAAAAAAACTGAAATGAGGCAACAATAAAAATTCGCCAGATATCCACTCCCTCCCCGAGTTGCCTTTTGACCACAAATTTCTTTAAAATGACAGCAATTTTGGATTAAAACTGATAAAAATAAAAAAAATAAAAAAATTCACACCCTGCCCCAAATTTTACTATAATTTGTATGAGATTCTAACAATAATTTTATACCGCCCAATTTCTATACCCGCCCCGCCCCCCAACCCCACCCCCACATTGTTTTGGCCTTGTTCTCTGATGGTATATACTGGCTGTATAATTTATTATTCTCTGAAAAATCGAATAGTCAAGCTGCGCTGTTCTCCGACAGCTCTATTTTTTTTTTTTTACTCTGAAATTAATTTAAGTTCAGACTTTAACATTTCATTTCTTGACAGCAATTAAGATGAGACACTTATTATCAACAGGCTGATTTTCTTGTTTTTCACATCCATATCTTGAACAAATGTCTTGTAGATAGTTGTATGGCTGGTGTTAACCGCATGAGCATGATGGAGCAAGTACACTTGGCTGGGGAAGACGAAGAAGACATCTACGGTGGATTTAACGATTATAACGCCACTCTTGACACAGATGTGAGTAACAGCCAAACAAGATAAACGGTTTATAATTGGACAAACTGATGATTGAGGTCCTTGCAGTTGGGAAAATTAGGTCCTAAACTTATACATTTGAGGAATAAAACATTATATGAATTGTTATTGAACCATGTGTAACATGCACAGGTCTGTAGACTAGTCAGACACTTAGTTTTAGAGATTTATGTCCCTATTTCTTATGTTTGTTAGGCCATTTTTCATAATTTAAATTTTTCTTTAGTTTGTCCCCATATTTGCTGCTCATCTTTAAGCGATTGAAAGTACAGCTATAAACTTCTTCCTGTCTATGTGGATATTCAACATATTTACATCAGTGAAACATTACAGGATCTGGCAAGCGACCCAAACTTCCAGAAGGCCGTACTAAGGACAAGCCATGGACGAAGACCACCTCCGGTGAGACATTGTTCACATTTAAGTTATAATTTGAAGACATTCTTTTAGCAAAATGATTTTAATTTTATATTTGACTTAATAAAAAAAATAGCACCTGGATATAATACATTTGTCTTGTGTCAGAACAGATTCAATGATATAGGATGTTAGCCCTTTAAAAGTTAAAATATTTTTTTAAAAACACCCCACCACAACACCACCTTCCAATATTTGTGCTATGGGTATTAATCAGTAATTTATTAAAAAAGTTTATATGATTTATTTCAGTAGTTATAATACTTTAATTAACTTCTACAGACTGGGTTTCGAGGTGCTGCAGGAGCCCCGGTACTGGGTGGGGCCAGGATGGGTACAGCCATGCGTGGGGGTCGGGCTGGACCTTCTTCTATGGGGAGACCCATCACTGGAGCAGCAGCGGGACAAGACGCCCAGGCACGACCGATGACGGCGGTCAGGGCAGCTGGGTATACTGCAGTAGGAAAACGAGGTCATTATTTTAGCTTTTTTCTGTTTTACCTGATGTGATATGAAAACACTACTCAACTTTTATAATCGGTCACTTTTCAAAGAATTATATATTTTTTGATAATTCATATTTTCATTTGAAATTTTAAATGGCGTCGTTAAACAAATATCGCTAGCAATTTATATATTGTTATGTGTTTCGGTGATTTCCGTTTTTTAGTATTTGTGTTATTTTCAAAAAATCTGGATGACCGATTATAAAAGTTGAGTTTATGTTTATTTTATGATAGCTTTTATCAGATTATTTAAATATTATTATCATTTATTCAAAAGTTGTCAGTCTTTGTTCTTTCTGATGAGAATTTATAAAAAAAAATGAGTTGCAATATTAAAATTATTTGCATATTCTCGTTTAAAGGGCCGGCATGTTTCCCAATAATATCCTGCTTTATCACATAACTTGGGGTGTGATAACTGATAATTATGATGCCTGGCACAGTCTCACATCATAATATGTTATCCAACTTGTTAAATAAATTCTTCTATTAATTGCATAGCTGTACATGAACATGACAATATACATTACAGGTCCTGGTGGGTTTAATCCTCTATTAATTGCATGGCTATACATGAACATGACAATATACATAACAGGTCCTGGTGGGTTTGATCTCTATTAATTGCATAGCTATACATTAACATGACAATATACATTACAGGTCCTGGTGGGTTTGATCCTCTATTAATTGCATAGCTATACATTAACATGACAATATACATTCCAGGTCCTGGTGGGTTTGATCCTCTATTAATTACATGGCTATACATTAACATGACAATATACATTACAGGTCCTGGTGGGTTTGATCCTCTATTAATTGCATAGCTATACATTAACATGACAATATACATTACAGGTCCTGGTGGGTTTGATCCTCTGTTAATTACATGGCTATACATTAACATGACAATATACATTACAGGTCCTGGTGTTTGATACTCTATTAATTACATGGCTATACATTAACATGACAATATACATAACAGGTCCTGGTGGGTTTGATCCTCTATTAATTGCATAGCTATACATTAACATGACAATATACATTACAGGTCCTGGTGGGTTTGATCCTCTGTTAATTACATGGCTATACATTAACATGACAATATACATTACAGGTCCTGGTGGGTTTGATCCTCTGTTAATTACATGGCTATACATTAACATGACAATATACATTACAGGTCCTGGTGTTTGATCCTCTATTAATTACATGGCTATACATTAACATGACAATATACATAACAGGTCCTGGTGGGTTTGATCCTCTGTTAATTACATGGCTATACATTAACATGACAATATATATTACAGGTCCTGGTGTTTGATACTCTGTTAATTACATGGCTATACATTAACATGACAATATACATAACAGGTCTTGGTGGGTTTGATCCTCTGTTAATTACATGGCTATACATTAACATGACAATATACATAACAGGTCCTGGTGGGTTTGATCCTCTGTTAATTACATGGCTATACATTAACATGACAATATACATTACAGGTCCTGGTGTTTGATACTCTGTTAATTACATGGCTATACATTAACATGACAATATACATAACAGGTCTTGGTGGGTTTGATCCTCTGTTAATTACATGGCTATACATTAACATGACAATATACATTACAGGTCCTGGTGTTTGATACTCTGTTAATTACATGGCTATACATTAACATGACAATATACCTTACAGGTCTTGGTGGGTTTGATCCTCTCAACCAAGCTGGTGGCCCTGCACCTCCACTGGAGCCAAAACCAGAAGACAGGTATAATAACTGTGCTGGATGTTTAACTGGATTACCTATTCATAGAAATATGTGATAAAAAATAATTATAATATTACTGTATACATATTAATATTGGCGGTGTATTTATATTGCCTATATTGGCTTTCAAGGTCGGAAATGCCAAAATAAATTCACTGCCAATATTACTCCTACCATGAAGCTTAATAAGATCATAAACAACCAACAGAAATGAATTACCATTGATCTTAATTTCCATATACAGGTTACATTGCACCATTGATTTTCCTTCTTTGTTTTATATAGGACGAATGTATATCAAGAGATAAAATATGCGCATTTTTCTCCGTAGAAAATTTTAAAACACATATCAATCAAACGATCGAGCGTCCACCAATATAAAAATGCAATAAAAACAGGTGGTCATGTATCATGTAAGAACAAGCCAATCTGTTGAATGACGTCACGTTCTATTTTGACACGTCACAGATAGATTTACCCCATTTCTACTTTCGCTTTACTGTCTATGTCAATTATAATTAAATATCTCAAACAAACACTAATCAATGTTCACAATACATCATTTGGCTCAATAATAGGTAATAATAACAAAAAGCAATCAAAAGTATGCATTTTGTATCACTAGTAAGGCAGGGAAACGTTTTTTATTAGGCACTATTTGACTATACACCACGGAAGCACAAACGCAATGGTGCAATGTAACCTACATGGCTAATTTACAAACAAGGTGGATAACTAATTAATACAGATAAAAGCAGTGATTTATGTTTATCATGTAATCCTATAATCGGCAATTGCCTTGAACAGTGAATGAATATACTTATAGCTTTTTTAAACCTGTGTTTTGTTGTCATCATAATAGAAGTTTGACTGCTCTCTCTATATAATTACAGTTTAACTATCAGGATCTAACGGTATCTTAAATATAAAGTGTGTTTACTAATGAGTGAGTGCCACAGTTATTTTATGACCACTTCTACTCCTACTACAATTCAAAGAACAGTTTTATGAGTTATTTCCCTTAATTCAAAATTCGCTATTTTAAAGTTAAATGACAAATCTTGAAGGTAAAAATGAACGAAACAAAAAGAAGGTAAATGTTCTTTTAATTTGGCGGAAATCACATTGATCTGCCGAATATAATCATCGCCAACATATCCATTTTCAAAAACCGACAAATTTTGCATCCACCAGATAAAATCCGTATACAGTAATATGTAGAATTAACTGTTGTACTGTTGTCTCTAATATAGTATTTAAAGTATTTAAAGAAAAAGTTATCAGTAGTTTCCAGTGTGAAGTGTTGTAACCAATAAAGTTTATGTATTCTTAGTGTTTACTAATTGCAGTCCAGAAAGGAAATCATAAGATAAAGAAAGCATTGCATTACCCAACAAACACAGTAAAGTTGCATACTTAGTTTTTAATCATCTTCACAAGTCGAGCTCCCAGTGGGATTCGAATCCGCAGCGGTGAGAGGCGAGAAGGTTTGTGACGCCGTTAACCACTCGGCCACGCTTACTAGCCTTCCATGAGGGTTTCATTGGCATGTTTTCTATATATTACAGCCCAGAAGAGAAGATTCGTCAGTTAGAGAAGAAGGTTAATGAACTCATTGAAGAAAGTTGCTTTGCTAACAGTAGAGGAGAAATGAGCCTCGTAAGTATAGTACATTTGTGTACCGCAATATAGTTTGAATGGTTTATGTTTACAAATCTGACTGAAGAGGGGGATTGAAAAATGAATATGTAGTCTAATGAAATCAGTGAACAAATAATAAGTTTTAATTACAACTAAAGCCTTTTGAGACTCCACAGTCCACACGTCTCAAAATTGTCTGTTAAGTAACTTAAAGCATCCCAATTAGAATCGGGTCAAATGTGTGGTGCATGTTCAACAAAGAAATACATGTTTAAATGTTTATTCAGGTGAAAAGAATTGTGGCAATACAGCTGTCATAAAAATATGTATTCCAGTTGTCCACATAAAAGTGTGCATTTTTCAAGCTATATTGTATGTGATTGAAATTATTTTGAAATGGTTTACTGAAATTCACATTTGTTTATACAGTGTTACCTGCCGAATCCGGCCACTGTCCTATCCAGATTCCTGTCTACACCAACCTTTATTTACGGTCCAGTTTTCTTCCTTATATATTTTTATTAAACAAAACTCGTATAATCCAAACACTGTCTATTCCGAAAACCGGCCAACCGAAACAGTCCCAAAACACCATTTTGTATACAAAAACATATCAATCTGATCCGCTAAATGTGTTGTTGTTGGCTTAATTATAATTACCAAAATGGTCACTTTAGTCATGAAAGGTGTGATAATCAATGACCGTGTTTTCGTCCCCAGGTTATTACGGTACATTGTATTGTTAATTGTTTTTCCAAATAATGAGGTGAGCCAGTTTTGTGCAATACAGTGCAAATACATGTAAAAACTCTTTGTAGAAAACAAAATTATTACTTTTTTTGTGAAAATGGCAACTCCTGTCAAAAAACGACATCTTAGCAGGAATATTTTATCACCATCACCAAAGCGAAAACGTATTGAAATTTCTCTGACAAATAAATATAATTTGATAAAAGACTCGGAATGCATACCAAAAAACAACAACAGAGAATTAAGTGAAAAATATGGAAAAATCCAAACTTAAACAAACAAAACTGGAAGTGTTTTTTAAATAAGTGTTGCATACATACATCACAGTAGCGTACATTGTATGCTAATGCTTAGTTGTTACGCAGGTGTGAAATAAATGAAAACCCAGCGTTGGCGATGGGGATTGAGGCAATATTCACATTTAATATGACTACCTGTCTATATCGGCCAAATGTGTTGGGTCCGAGGGTGGTCGGATTCTGCAGGTAACACTGTAGTATACTGAGAAACATCTCTTGCTCGACAATATACAATAGACAATATACAATACTCATATTTCTTTGATTTCAGGCCCTGGAGAAGGCCAAGGAAGCCGGACGTAAGGAGCGAGTGTTGGTGAGACAGAGAGAGCAGATGTCCATGGGAGACCAGATCAACCTTGACCTTACATACTCGGTGTGTGCCTTCTCTGTATATTATACTGTTTGAACTTAACATTGGCCATAGATACATTTGGTCTGTTTTGCGGATTATTCCAGAACTTGTAAATCTTGAATGCTGTTAAAGGTACACGCAGCAGTCTTGAATTATTTATCAAGCATTCAAATTATCACCTAGATTTGGGATTTTAGTTGTTTGTGGTTATTCTACCACAGGTTTTAATATATTATTAGTGCAGTATATTCACCAATTAGCTGTTTATAAATATAATATGCTTTGAACTATTTACATAATTATTAATAATGATTTTAAAATATGCAAATAAGTAGCAAAACTAACGGGACGCCGCGAGTTTTATATAAAACAAGATGCTCCTAAACATACCAAAACATGTCTGAGGCTACAACATTGTGATACCACCACCAATATTAACTGTTTATTCTTGAGATCATTTTGTCTACAATTTAACTGAAAACTGTTCGACTAATTTTGGTGAATTTTGATCAGGTTGAGTATTTCATTAAGACCAGTCCTATCTTAAATGCAGAGTGGGACATCAGTTTCACACAGACATTTTCTTGTTGTTTAAAAACATGTTTTGACCATATTTAACACATATCTTTTTATTATGTCCCACGCAAAGTGGGTGTTGGGGGTGTGTATACTGGAATTATCTCGTCCGTCTTTCCGTAGACCAATTCTTGGCCGGGCTATTTCTCAATAACTCCTTCTTAGAATTTCGCGAAACTTGCTAGGAAGTATCAATATTGAGTGGACATGCGCATACTATCATGACGTTCCGGTTTGATAATTTTCCACTTAGTTATGGCCCTTTGTATTTCTAATATATATATAATACAAAATTCTTATCTGGGCTATTTCTCTAAAATTCCTTGTTAGAATTTAGCGAAACTTGCTAGGAAGTAGCAATATCAAGTGGAGATGTGCATACTATCATGACGTTCCGGTTCAATAATTTTCCACTGAGTTATGGCCCTTTGTATTTTTAATGCATTTCATACTTGGTAGTGAAAGCTGTACGTCTGTCCGTAGACGCAATTCTTGTATGGGCTATTTCTCAATAACTCCTTCTTAGAATTTCGCGAAACTTGCTACGAAGTATCAATATTGAGTGGACATGCGCATACTGTCATGACGTTCCGGTTTGATAATTTTCCACTTAGTTATGGCCCTTTGTATTTCTAATATGTATATAATACAAAATTCTTGTCTGGGCTATTTCTCTAAAACTCCTTGTTAGAATTTAGCAAAACTTGCTAGGAAGTATCAATATCAAGTGGAGATGTGCATACTGTCATGACGTTCCGGTTCAATAATTTTCCACTGAGTTATGGCCCTTTGTATTTTTAATGCATTTCTTACTTGGTAGTCGAATAGAAAATTCTTGTCCGCGCTATTTCTCTAAAACCTCATGTTATAATTTCGTGAAACTTGCTACGAAGAATCAATATCAATGTTCTGGTTCGATAATTTTCGACTGAGTTATGGCCCTTTGTATTTCTAACAGATATATATAATACAAAATTCTTGTTCGGGCTGTTTCTCTAAAACTCCTTGTTAGAATTTATTGAAACTTGCTAGGAAGTATCAATATCAAGTGCAGATGTGCATACTATCATTAAGTTCCGGTTCAATAATTTTTCACTGAGTTATGGCCCTTTGTATTTTTAATCCATTTCATACTTGGTAGTCAAATAGAATTTTTTTGTTCGGGCTATTTCTCTAAAACCCCATGTTATAATTTCGTGAAACTTGCTACAAAGCATCAATATCAAGTGGAGATGCGCATATTATCGTGACGTTCTGGTTTGATCATTTTCCACTCAGTTATGGCCCTTTGTATTTTAATGCATTTCATACTTGGTAGTCAAATACAAAATTCTTGTCCGGGCTTTTTCTCTATAATATATGTCTATATATCTTATAGGAACAAAGTCTTGTATGTTTACCCACTCCCCAACAAGTTGCCAGCGTGGGGTATTTGTCCGCCTCCGGCAACAGTTCTAGTTGGTAATGTTGATTGTTTGTATTTGTTGCTGATTACAGGTCTTGTTCAATTTGGCCAACCAGTATGCTGCCAGCGAAATGTTCAACGAGGCCCTCAACACATACCAAGTGATAGTCAAGAATAAAATGTTCAGTAACGCAGGTAGGAAACACAGATATGATTACAACTCAATCATGCTGATTTGTTCGAGGGGTTGGGGTGGGGGTCACAGATGTTGTTTTAGGGCTATGCGGTTGTGCTACTGTCTCAGAATTCAAATGTACAGACTATTTAACTGGATTTTAACCAGGGAACACATATAAGTTAAAACGACACAAATAGCCGGTCGAACATTGTTCATTTGATGTCAGTTTGTTTACACATTACTATTACCTTGTCTAATGATGAGTAGTGTTATTTCTTGCATATAAGGTTATCTTTATTTTACATGGATCTTACACATGGGGGAAGATAAAAGTCATGCGTGTCAACAGTTGCATTACGTCTCTGTGTATAAAAACATGCAACAAGTTGGTGATTGGCGATGACAATGCACAAAATATAGAATGACATGCAAGAAAAAGAATCAGTCGTTGGTATCTGGTTCAGATAGGAAATTCCAACCCTAGGTATAATTGTTTTAATCGGAGCCTCAATAAAAACGATTATACGTCTGGTTGGAATTCCCGATCTTTGTCGGATACCCATGAAAGATTCTTATAATCTGTCATCCAGTGATGATGAGTGTTTTATATCTGACCGTTTTTTAATTTGAGACGTTATGTATATATATATATATATATATAAATATATATGTATACGTACATGTATGAATATAACAATGGCTTTGGCAGATGTCTCCTTTTAACAAACATGTTTTAAATGTTTTTAACTGGGAAATGGTTGATTAAAACCTGCGTTGCTTATGTTGTTTTAACTTATGTTGCGTCTGTGAAGAGATATGGGTAGCATTTACCTCTGTTTTATCAGCAGCAAAATGTTCAGCAATTCTACAATCTACAAATATTTGAGTAGGAATACAATATTTGTGTCTCAAATTGATTTCTTGTCATTACCAGGCCGTTTGAAGGTGAACATGGGCAACATCTATTTCAAACAGAAGAATTATCCGAAGGCCATCAAATTCTACAGGATGTCCCTGGATCAGGTGCCAAACTCACACAAGGAAATGAGGTAGGTGTCAGGCTACACCAGACCCTCATGTATTTTTCTAGCTTCAAAATCTAGCTTATTGTCACCTTTTTTTTTACGAGCTTGGTATCTGGTTATCATAGATTTATTTGTTGATCTTTACATCTGATGACACCAATGCAAAACTGGAATAGTATTTCTAGGGTAGAACACCGTTACCCGGATTTGGTATCTGACCGTTTCCCGTTTCACTGGGAACCGGTATTTACCTGTTTAAAAAAAACGGTACCCTTCGGTATTTGGAAAAATGTGTCTACCTTATTTTGAAGCTGTTCTGGCAGTGAATAGCTCCAAACCACTGTGATCTCAATGAACTATCAGCATGTCATCATTTTGTTTAAATATTTACACCAAGACTCACACAACATGCAATTCACTGGAATTATTTTGCTGTGTAGAACCTAGCAATTTAATCGAGAAACGACGTCTATTTATAGAACTTAATTTACATGCTTTATGGAACCAACGGTCATAGTCTATGACGCACTTTATAAAGTGGAACCAGTCTAGTAGTGAGGCACGCATTTGGATATGTATTTTCATATTCACTTTTTCCAATAAATGGAATTAAAACACTAGAAACTCACAATAAATATAATATATGTAACTGAACATGAAATAAAGAAAAAAACGTAACTTTAAAGCGGAAAATAACTGAAAATGAAATAAATCAAGTACGAAAATAAGACCATTTTGTCAAGCAACTGTCATTGTTGATTCACGCGGGATCATTAACAGTACCGTTAAAATACCGTACCATTTCGTTGGTACTGATACCGGTACCGTACCATTTCATTTTAACGGTATCCAACCCTAAGTTTTTCTAAATAGTTGTACAGGTCTTCTCAATTTAACTTAATCCACTGAATGCATATTTAAACTTAACATATGTATTTGGTTGTAAATTTATATGGGTATATTTTCATACATGAAGAAGTAGGTTTAACATGGAGTAAACGCAACCATTTCCTTCTATTCATTGGAATTGGTTTTATAAAAAACAGAAATCAGTTTATTCATGTTGATTGGTCATAAAATGCCAATTCAATAATAAATTCACCTAGTTTTATGTTTGTGTCTCATATACCACCAGGACCAAGATCATGCAGAACATTGGTATCGTGTTTGTAAAGATGGGTCAGTACAGCGACGCCATCACGTCCTTCGAGCACATCATGTCCGAGGCCCCGAGCTTCAAGACGGGCTTCAATCTGATTCTGTGTTACTTTGCCCTGGGCGACCGGGAGAAAATGAAGCGGGCATTCCAAAAACTTCTCACTGTCGACCTGAAGGTGGATGACGAGGATAAATACCTAGCACACGGGGTACGTAATCATCGTGTTGTATAGTTGGGTTTTGTGTGTTCTTGCACTTGAGTTATAATCATATCTTGACCAATTTCATGATTAAAGTTTTAAAGAAAAAAGCAAAGTATTGGTAAGCAAATACTTTTCAATACTATATTACACAGGATCATTTTGAAAAAAGAGAATTATTCGTCACAGATTTATCTTAACTGTGTCTTCAGTATCAGAGAAAGTAAAATTTAAATAAGTTGATCATTATCGGTAGACGAAAAAGTCTTTCTCTGTTCTCGTAAAGCAGAAATGGGGTTATCACAGGTTTAACATTACTGACAGCTAAGAAATGAGATGAAGAATTATTATAAGAAAAACACCTGAAAATCTCTCTCTGTTTTATCATATAAATAATTAACCTTGTATTTCCCATCCTTCCAGGACACCAAGGTAAGACTGGCTCCTAGTTCTGGTCTGTTGTCATGATCGGAATAATCATAAACCCATAACCAATGAACCTGGGTAATTGTAATCAGTGGTGTTAAACTAAGTTTTTAGAGTCCACTGGCCTGTTGACAATACGCAGACATTGTATTCCCAAACACAAGTATCAATGTGTTCAAACATTTTGTGGGGAAAAAAAAACTTATTTTATTACAAGCTTGGCAGGTGATGCTGCAAGTTATAATCAAACAGAATGACGTGTTTTTTACGTAACCAAAAAAAAGGTTCAGCCTGGTATAACTCGGTGACGGTTTTGTATTACAATTGCCAAACATTTCCTGGTTACGGGTTAAAAAAATAATTCTGATTATTGCCAACAGATAAAAGGAATTTTAGTTAACTTATCAGTTATTATTCTTACAGCTTCTGATAAAAAGTCACCTTGATCTGATTTGATCTTGGTGCAAACTATGGCTACTAGATTTGTTCATAACGAAAATGCTTTCTGCTCTTAATACTGTATTTGTATCATAATCAGCCTCAGCCGGTTATTGCAATATAATCAGTTTGTTATTGCATCGTAATCAGTTTCAGTGTTATTGCATCATAATCAGTATGTTATTGCATCATAACCAGCCTTGGTATATTATTGCATCATGATCAGGCAGTTATTGCATCATAACCAGTCTGTTATTGCATCATAATCAGCCTTGGTATATTATTGCATCATGATCAGGTAGTTATTGCATCATAATCAGGCTGTTATTGCATCATAATCAGCCTTGGTATATTATTGCATCATGATCAGGCAATTATTGCATCATAATCAGGCTGTTATTGCATCATAATCAGTGTTATTGCATCATAACCAGTCTGTTACTGCATCATAATCAGCCTTGGTATATGCTTGCATCATAATCAGCCTTGGTATATGATTGCATCATGATCAGACAGTTATTGCATCATGATCAGGCTGTTATTGCATCATAATCAGTCTGTTATTGCATCATAATCAGCCTGTTATTGCACCATAATCAGACTTACTGCTTCATAATCAGTCTGTTATTGCATCATAATCAGCCTCAGCATGTTATCGCATCATAATCAGCCAGTTATTGCATCATAATCAGACTATTATTGCTTCATAATCAGTCTGTTATTGCATCACAATCAGTCTGCATTATAATATGTCCCGTTATTGCATGATAATCAATCTGATATTACATCAGAATCAGCCAGTTATTGTATCATATTCAGTCTATTATTGCATCTTAATCAACTTGTTGTTACCGTAATAATCAGCCTCAGCATGTTTATCATAACCAGTTATTGCATCATAATCAACCAGTTATTGCATCATAATTAGCCTGTTATTACTTCATAATCATTGGTCTGTTATTACATCACAATCAGTCTGCATTATGATCAGTCTGTTACTGCATTATAAACAGCCTGTTATTGCATGATAATCAGTTTTTGCATCACAACCAGTCTTGTTATTGCTCATAATACGTCAGTTATTGCATCATGCACAGTCTGTTATTGCATCATAACCAATCTGGTATTGCATCTTAATCATTCTGTTACTGCATTATAACTGGGCAGTAATTTTACATCATAATCGTCTGGCTATTGCATCATAATTGGTCTGTTATTGCATTATAATCAGCATTTTATTTCATCATTGTCAGCCTGTTGTAACATAACCAATCTGTTATTGGATCATAATTGTTGTGATATTGTATTATAACTAGTCAGTTATTGCATCATATTCAGTCTATTATTGCATCATAATCAACTTGTTGTTACCCTAATAATCAGCCTCAGCATGTTTATCATAATCAACCAGTTATTGCATCATAATCAACCAGTTATTGCATCATAATTAGCCTGTTATTACTTCATAATCATTGGTCTGTTATTACATCACAATCAGTCTGCATTATGATCAGTCTGTTACTGCATTATAAACAGCCTGTTATTGCATGGTAATCAGTTTTTGCATCAAAACCAGTCTTGTTATTGCTCATAATACGTCAGTTATTGCATCATGCACAGTCTGTTATTGCATCATAACCAATCTGGTATTGCATCTTAATCATTCTGTTACTGCATTATAACTGGGCAGTAATTTTACATCATAATCGTCTGGCAATTGCATCATAATTGGTCTGTTATTGCATTATAATCAGCATGTTATTTCATCATTATCAGCCTGTTGTAACATAACCAATCTGTTATTGGATCATAATTGTTGTGAAATTGTATTATAACTAGTCAGTTATTGCATCATAATCAGCCTGTTATTGCATCATAGCAATCTGTTCTTGTATCATAATCAATCTGTTATTGCATTATAACCAGCCAGTTATTGCATCATACGAGCTTGTTATTGCATCATAATCAGTCTGTTATTGCATCATAATTGGTCTGTTATTGCATCATAATTGATCTGTTATTGCATCGTAATTGGTCTGTTATTGCATCATAATCGGTCAGTTATTGCATTATAATAAGCTTGTTATTGCATCATAATCAGTATGTTATTGCATCATAACTGGTCTGTTATTGTGTTATTATCAGTCTATTATTGTGTTATAATCAGTCTGTTATTGCATCATAATTGGTCTGTTATTGCATCATAATCGGTCCATTATTGCATCATAATCAGCCTGTTATTGCATTATAATCAGCATAGTCTCGCATCTTGATCAGCCTACCGCATTATAAATGGTCTGTTATTGTATCATAATCAGTCTGTTACTTGCATCATAATAAACCTGTTATTGTATTATAATCAGCCTGTTATTGCATCATTATCTGCCACGGTATGTTATTGGATCAAAATCAGCCTGCTATTGGATCATAATCAACCTGCTATTGGATCATAATCTGCCTGTTATAACATCCAACATTCCAATCCTGTAGTAGCATTCGTCTTTAGATTTAAATATTACTTCTTTAAGTTAGAACATTTATTTGTGCATCTTACAACTAGATATCCCTAGATTTCTTTCAATTAATAATCTTAAATTTTATGTAGACCAGAATATAAAAATGTATAAAGTCATTTTTTGTAGACCGCATATGTAGATGCACACAACATATATGTAAACTTTGTCATCTGTAACTAGGCATGCAGAGCTACAGTATACTAACACTACAACTATCTGTCTACTTGTAGCGAAAACAATTAGTTTCCGTATACTCGCATTTTCACTTTTAGTTATTTATGCCTGTGGGGATCTTTGATAGAAAAAAAAAGTGTAGAGGATGGGTCAGTCTGGGAATTGCTGGGTTTGTAGTTTAGTCACCAACATAATTATGTGGGGTAAATTGCCAAATTCGTGGTTGTTTTTGTGATAAGGTCTGTGAAATCCAAATTCGTACATTTTCCCTGCACAAAGCCTAAAAGGGAAGTAACTCAAGTACTTCCAATATGCAGCAGATGCTTGCCGAGAACAGTAAAAATTATTTCCCTTGCATACTCTTTAGGAGATTCAGGAAAGCGGAAGTAAAGTTTGTAATTTTCATTACATGATATGTTTTTTCTTTAACATTCTTGTTTGATTTTTGTCAGTTTTGTTACTGTTGTTTAGTTAATATCAGTTTCATGACGTCTTTTTTTTTGTCTTGATTTTCGTCTCTATTTTTAGCTCGACATTTCTGAAGGAAAAACAAAGCTATTGTCATCACTTGATCATCGTTGTCATTGTCGTCGTGCGTCCCCTGGTTAAAGTTTGTTAGTAAGCTTGTATCCCCCAAGCCACTTTACTCAATGGATTGAAACTTCACACATACACTCAGCATCATTAGCTGACACCACAGAGTCAGGTGATGTAACTCCTGCTTTTATTTTGACAGAATTATGGCTCCATTCATACTTAAAAAACTTGGTTAAAGTTTGTATGCAAGCTTGTATCGCGCAAAGAACATAATAGATTAAAACTTCACACATGCATTGTGCATCATAACACAACACCACTGAGGCATGTTCTATAACTCTTGTATCTATTTAAACAAAATTATGGCCCCTTTTTTACTTAAGAAATTTGGTTAAAATTTGTATGTAAATTTGTATCTCGCAAAGTACTTTACGAAATGGATTAAAACTCCACACATGCATTCAGCATCATTAGACAACACCATAGAGCCAGGTTCTATAACTCTTGCTTTTATTTTAACAAAATTATGGCCTCTTTTATTCTTTGAAAATTTGGTTAAAGTTTGTATGTAAGCTTACATCTCCAAAGGTACTTTACATAATGGATTGAAACTTCACGCATGTATTTGGCATCTTATATAGCCCATGTATTTATTATAACAAAAGTATCGCCTCTTTTATGCTTAGAAATCTTGGTTAAAGCTTGTATGTAATTGATGGAAACCACTTGTAATTTCACCAAAGTCAAGCGTCTGCACCGTTGGCGGTGCTCTTGTTACATCCTGCAACACCTTCTTTCGAGTATTATGTGCAGCTGCACCTATAGGTTTGTGTTTAATTTTTTAAGCAAACATTGCGATAACAATCAGTTTACAAAATAACCATTTGAAGCTAAAGAAATAAACAACACACTGCTTATTTAAGACATTACTCTACTTCAACTATATGTACATATATATTAAATATATATTTAAATAAATGGCTTTTTTTTTTAAAAATATTTTTGTTCCTTCCAATAATGGGTATCAGGGCTGGGGTAATTTCAAAATTCCAGTCTGTCCAGGACACTGGAACTTGTAGAATTACCCACTCCTGAACCTAAAGTCCGCCGCCACCATGACCAAGACCTACACACACAACCTAGCACCTGAATTATTGGTATTCAACTGTTATATTAAAAAGGATACTGTTTATTTTTGGAATTACCCTTATCTAAAAACAAAACATACATTTTATACTTTTATTTTCTTGTTAACTTTGTTATTATTGTTAAACAAACCATTTATCCCATCTTTATCTTAAAACTCATGGCGTCCCGTTAGTTTTTAATATAACTTGCATAGTTGCACTCATTGATATTAATTATTTGAATAGTTCAGAGAAAGTGCTTTTTACATATTACTAACTTTTCATAATATTGCACCAATTTTATATTTAAAAATTTGGTAGAATATTGCAGAAATTTAAAATCACTAATTTTTATATTTAATTATATGTGAGCAGTTTTAAAGTCAAAATGAGGCAGGATTAATAAATCGAGTTCCTAATTTTAACGTGATAATAAAACTCACGGTTGCCATGTTTCCCTTTAATGAACATTATAATCTTTTATATTTGTTTAGCTTTTGTGTTTTTGAGAAAGAAATCTGGAGAGAAATTTTATATACGGCGTGTTTCCGTTAATCCATTTCTCATTATAATACATGTGTATTCATGTGATTTGAAATTAAAATATGTTCAAATAGTAATAAATTTAATTTAATGGTTTATTTAGTAAAAATCTTATATTTGTATTGTAAATATGTTGCCACATGGGCCAATCTATTTAGGTGTATCAGAGCGCAGTGAACCTTGGCGAGACCTTTAGTTCCGCTTAGTTCTTGTGTTTATACTCTATAGAATAACTATAACATTTAAAAGAACAAAAATTGGCTGGTTCAAACTTTGCACAAATCTGGAAGGAAGTTCAGCAAGAAATTGTAAAACAACCTGTACAAACCTGAAAAAATAATCCTTTTATTGTGAACAGTCTACAGAATATTGTGGTATCTTTTTATTTCCATTCTTAGGATTTGGACAAAATGGGATGGTCTGCCTCTTCCACAAAAAAACTGACTGTAATATATGGCCTAACATGTGCTAAAAATTATGTAAAACACCATTCAATCAATCACAGCAGATCTGTAAAACGCAGAATATTTATTTTCGGTATTCAAGATATTTGTATATACAGGGTTTTTATTAAGAGCCGGTCGCCGGCCAAATTGACCATTTTAAGTGAGATTAGGGCCGGCTCAAATCTCTGAAGGTTTAAAAAAATAGCAACAAACCTGAACCCCCTAGCAGCGTTTCACGTCATTGGCGTTCATCACAGAGTCAGGTGTTCACAGGATGGCGTTCACAGGATGCCTGCTCAAATCAGCTATAGGCCTGCCACACCTGTAATTTATGAAAACCCTGTATATATCTGCATTCAATGTTAACCTGACTGTGCTGTGTACCATATATTCTGACTATGCTGTGTACCATATATTCTAACTGCTCTGTGTACCATATATTCTGACTGTGCTGTGTACCATATATTCTGACTGTGTGTGTACCATATATTCTGACTGTGCTGTGTACCATATATTCTGACTGTTCTGTGTACCATATATTCTGACTGTGCTGTGTACCATATATTCTGACTGTTCTGTGTACCATATATTCTGACTGTGCTGTGTACCATATATTCTGACTGTGCTGTGTACCATATATTCTGACTGTGCTGGGTACCATATATTCTGACTGTGCTGTGTACCATATATTCTGACTGTTCTGTGTACCATATATTCTGACTGTGCTGTGTACCATAAATTCTGACTGTGCTGTGTACCATATATTCTGACTGTGTTGTGTACCATATATTCTGACTGTGTTGTGTACCATATATTCTGACTGTTCTGTACCATATATTCTGACTGTTCTGTGTACCATGTATTCTGACTGTGCTGTGTACCATATATTCTGACTATGCTGGGTACCATATATTCTGACTGTGCTGTGTACCATATATTATGACTGCACTGTGTACCATATATTATGACTGTGCTGTGTACCATACATGCTGACTGTGCTGTGTACCATGTAACCTGACTGTGCTGTGTACCATATAACCTAACTGTGCTGTGTACCATTTCAGGAGGACAAGCAGTACAACCTGGTGTTGGAGATGATCAAGAACGACTCCCTCCGACAGATTGAGAGGGAGAGGTGAGTACAAGTGTTAATGGCATCATTATTTCATCTGGTCCGAGGCTGCTGTGCCAATATAAGCCAATATTAGCTAACATGCATGTTCAAACCATTGTACATTTAGTTTTAATGATTATTGAAGAAATGCATTTTGTATTCTTAACCTATTAAAATAGTAACTACTTGTAAACAGAGCTTATTTAAATATTTGTTAATTGCATCATAATCACTGGTAAACAATACATGGTGTATGTTCCGTGTTACAGAAAGTACGAGGCTGAAAACTGCATCAAGACGGCAGCCAAGATTATCTCCCCTGCCATAGAGACAAGCTTTGATGCTGGCTATGACTGGTAGGTTTATGTTGTTAAGAGTCAAACTTGTATTAAGAGACCACTCAAGGAAAGTCTGTTGTTTATTATTGGGAAAATGCAGTGTCAGAAGATGTTTTGGTAATGGTTTAGTCATTCGGAAAGTTTACAACTGCGCGCGCGTAAAATTGAGTAGACCATGTTTATAGAAAGTCACACAGGTGGTATCTACCGTATAATCCCTAATAAATACCCCTTCCCTAATAAACGCCTCTAACCCCACACACACCCCCACCACACACACATTTTTTTAGAATTTTTTTTTTTTCTAAAACAAAATATGCAAGTTAATCTGTTTCATTCACAATGGAACACACAAAATCACTAGAAAACTTAAAATTCGATGCATTAATTGATTGATTGACATGCAGACTGGTTTTCTTGATAAAGAAAATCATTAAATAATGTCTGATTTAAAAGTTAAATTACATATTTTTGGTCTCAAATAAACGCCCCCTTTTCAAAAATGTTACGCCATCGGGGATGTTTATTAGGGATCATACGGTAATAGTCTTTATATAGGTGATTTTAATTTAATACAAAAAAAAATAAGAACTTAATCCTTGGTCAGCAGGTGCTCTCTTAAAAAGGCCTTGGGTTTACAGCTGCTGTCTCCGCCCTGTGTGGGTTGTCACCTTGGCGGAGGCAAGTCGGATGGGATGGGAAACTTCATTTAGTTATCCTCCAAGCATGAAAAAGGAATTTATTGAATACCCATTTTCATCAAGCTCCGTTTACTTCCAAATGTAACAGGAAATGTCAATATTCGCTCATATTGACGTGTAGTAAAGTCATATTGGGTATGTAATGTATACTCGTTCGTGATTGGTACAATTTTCGGTTCATGTCAAAGAAATTATGTCACGTGATGTAAACTGTTGAATTCCATGATGTAACAACAATATGCTTGTTTCAAGTAAATGTTTTTAAAGTATTTAATTGTTCTCTAATTTAAAAATGTGTATGCAATAAAAAGGTTATTAGATTTATATTGGGATATATGCACTCGTTCTTTCGTGCATAAATATTGCGCTCCTGAAGTTGCGCAATATTAATACGCGAAAGAACTCGTGCGTATATCCCAATACAAATCTAATAACCTATAATTATATATAAGTACAGCACGGTTCCCAGATTCATACATATTTCACCACTACCTTTGGGGTGGCTCAAAATAACCTATAATGTGTATGTGAGCCATTACAAATCAATTCAGTTATATGTTTGTCAATTATTTACCTTGTTCCAACATCTTGTGGTTTTCTTATAGAAGGCAGTTTCTTGGGGATGCAATTTTGTGAATTAACTATATTAAAGAAGATATGCCAAAACAAGAGATGGTGGTAAATATTTTGTTGAACATTTGAATTTGTTGCTTGAATTGCTGAGCAAATCCATGAAGATAGATTCCAGTATTCATGCAATAATTGAGACAAAAGTATTGTGTTATGTATTCAAATACAGTAGCTTTATGTATGTATGTAAGTGACTGTCTGTCAGAATACCAGTGATTTTAGGACAAGTTATGTAAAACCAACGGACATACACTGTAGTACATACACTATATTGGAGAGAGTATTGTTGCAGATAAATATTTATGTCTACACCTGCAGGTGTGTGGAGCAAGTCAAGAACTCTCAGTACATCGATCTGGCCCATGATCTGGAGATCGACAAAGCCATCATGTTCCTGAAACAGAAGGACTTTAACCAGGTATAGTTAGTTGTTTCCCTCCAGGTATATTTGATAGTTCTCTCCTTTTTTCTCTCTAACCTGACCAGGTATATTTGATAGTTCTCTCCATTTTTTCTCTCTAACCTGACCAGGTATATTTGATAGTTCTCTCCTTTTTTCTCTCTAACCTGACCAGGTATATTTGATAGTTCTCTCCTTTTTTCTCTCTAACCTGACCAGGTATATTTGATAGTTTTCTCCTTTTTTCTCTCTAACCTGACCAGGTATATTTGATAGTTCTCTCCTTTTTTCTCTCTAACCTGACCAGGTACATTTGATAGTTCTCTCCTTTTTTCTCTCTAACCTGACCAGGTATATTTGATAGTTCTCTCAAGATTTTCTCTCTAACCTGACCAGGTATATTTGATAGTTCTCTCCATATTTTCCCTCTAACCTGACCAGGTATATTTGATAGTTCTCTCCATATTTTCCATCTAACCTGACCTTTTATATTTGATAGTTCTCTCCATATTTTCTCTCTAACCTGACCAGGTATATTTGATAGTTCTCTCCTTTTTTCCCTCTAACCTGACCAGGTATATTTGATAGTTCTCTCCATATTTTCTCTCTAACCTTACTATGTGTGTTTAACTCTGACGCGTGGGGATAACAACCTATTTAAGGTGAGAAGTTGGACACGTGACATTGGAGGAGAGAAATGATGATCATGCTCCTCAGACATTCTGTCAGTCGTTTTGACTTCTTGAGACGCCTTTCTTATAACAACATGAATCATAAACGGTAATGTACTGAGTACTTGTATTTGTAGACTTACAGCATCAAATGTCACTAATAGATCATAGATTCCATTTTCATATACATACCTGTATTGTAAACTGACACTTGGTTGAAAAACAATATATATTTTGACATTGCCTATATACCAGTCTTATATTAATTAAATGTTACTGTTTCAGGCAATTGAAACACTGAAGTCATTTGAGAAGAAGGATACCAAGGTTGCGTGTACGGCGGCAACCAATCTCAGTTTCTTGTACTTCCTGGTGAGTATAAGGCTGTCGGATATAGTGTATAATAATTCATGCTTGTTTAGCTTCACCCATGTCTTCTGAAATTGCTTAGAAGATTATTTGGCCGATAATATATATTATAGCTTTAAAGAGTGTTTCGGAAGTATAATGCTCCCCGACTTTTTAATACAGCAAGGCTGACCATAAAAAATTGTTGATTTGCTGTTTCCCTACCTACCCACAAAAAAGAGCCGTACCCAAACCTTTTTATAGCAATTCTTTATAAAAATGTTTTTTTTACTATCTTTAGTATATTTTTCTTTCATTTCTTAACGTTTTTACTGTCTTTTGCAAAAAAATTAATATCACCTACCTACCTACCTACCCACTTCTAAAATCCTGTTTCGGGAAACAGCAAACAAATATATTTTTAAGGATGGCCTAAATATAGCTGCTGTAATGAGCATAAATATAGCTGCTGTAATGAGCATAAATATAGCTGCTGTAATGAGCATAGATATAGCTGCTGTAATGAGCATAAATATAGCTGCTGTAATATGCATAAATATAGCTGCTGTAATGAGCATAAATATAGCTGCTGTAATGAGCATAAATATAGCTGCTGTAATGAGCATAAATATAGCTGCTGTAATATGCATAAATATAGCTGCTGTAATGAGCATAAATATAGCTGCTGTAATGAGCATAAATATAGCTGCTGTAATGAGCATAAATATAGCTGCTGTAATGAGCATAAATATAGCTGCTGTAATGAGCATAAAACATAACAAGGTCATTGGAACAGAATGCTGGGAATATTAGTGCTCGGAATTTTTATCAGGAATTAATTGAAATGAGTTTTAAAAAAATATTTTCTATTTAATACTTACAATACTGAATAAGCTTACTGCCATAGTACAAGGGGTACTGAAAGTGGTGACATGTTTTGAGCAACGCATTATACTATATGTTCTCAAAAGACAAATGACCATGAATATAAAGTTAGTTTCTTGATGAAAAATTCTCGTTGATGGCGGGAGGCATGCAGTACTGATTCTACCCAGGAAAAATGATTGGTCTGTCTCCACCACTGAAAAATGTACCATCGTATATAGCCTAAAATGTGCTGAAAATGACGTAAAGCACCATTCAACCAAACAACCTAGTCAACACTGGTCAATTAAGATCTACTCTCCTTCTGTTGGTTGTTCTTTGGATTATTTCCAGTTTAAAGCGTTTTTTGGCTTACAGTATATTGTCCAATGTGCACTGATATATTATCCGCTGCATTGATATTTTCTGCTGTTAATGTATTCACTAGTAACAAAGTTAAACATTATTATTTTGAAATATTTTCTGATTTCAGAGGAATGAGGTAGTAGTTGTTGAAGTAGTTTGTTATAAATGTTTGATTACATAATTCAGTTAACGGTTTAATTTGTTTTATTACTGGTTTATTGATGCGGGGCATTCTTGGCCGTTTGGTGAGAGTCTCTGACTTATTGTCCCTCACCCTGTGGGTTCGAGCCCTCATGAGACCAGGACTCTTTATGTGAGGAGGTATCCAGCTGGCTTGCATCATTGGTGGTTCTCCCCTGGTTACTGCCTGTGTACGAAAATTGCCCGGAGGGGCACATGGGGTCTTCCTCCACCAATGGAAGCTGGAAAGTCACCGAATGACCTTAGCTGTTGGTGCGACTATAAAATTCAATTCAATTCAATTGTTTATTGATGTATATCTTTAACGTGTTATGCATTTGATAGAACTAAGTTTTTTAATTAATAGTTCATTAACAGTGTCCTCTTTCTTGGATTTTAAACTGATTACCTTTGTTATAGATCTACTGTCATATTAAAAACAAATTGAAATTTGAACAACAGAGTTTGGCTTCTGTTGCAAGTACAGTATACATAGCACTATATCTAAATGTCTTCTTATGGATGGTGGAATGTATACAGTACTGTTTCTACCCAGGAATAAGTGGGTGGTCTGACTCCAACACAAAAAATCAACCGTCATACATAGCCTAAAAATGTGCTGAAAAATGATGTTAAACACCAAACAAGCAAAACAAAAACTTATATGTACATGTCTTCTTTGAAAATTAAAATGACGATATCTCCTGAAATTGTTACATAAGATTTCAATAGCAAAATATTTATTTGTTTCCCAGGAGAATGATCTTGCACAAGCAGACAAGTATGCTGAGGTTGCCATGACGGCCGACAGATATAATCCTTACGGTATGTACGCAATATGTCTCGCAGAAGTCAAAATGTTTATACTGGTCAACCGATTCTATTGCATCTGATTGTTTTTGGCAGTTTAACATCACATGACATGATTTGTGACGGGTTATAAACTATTTGTACTAATAGGAACTTCTAATTCCCTGTAGTATAAAAAGTGAGTGAACAGAAATACATGAATGCGCAACAAAACTTAAAACGTGCTCCAAGCTTGAAATAGGTAATCCGAAAATGAATCGAACCCAATTGCTTTGCTGTTATGCTGGAATATGGTTCAAATGTATCCATACAAAATTTCATTACAAGTAAATGAAAATTAAAAAATGGATTTAAAATATAAATGAGGGTGTTAGGAGTTCCGTTATATAGTTGTTGTACATTTTAGAATGTCGGACGCCTGAATTGCAGGAGTTTTGCCATGTGTGTCAGAACAAAAGTTAACTTACCATTCCAATATGTAAGTTCACTGTCTGTAGGGGATTTTTCGACTGCATCTTGTGATCTAATTCTTGTCTCTAATTTATCAAAAATGTCCTTATTACAGCCCTGGTCAACAAAGGCAATGTGTTATATACCAAGGGTGACTTTGAGAAGGCACGGGAGTTTTTCAGAGAAGCGTTGCAGAACGACTCGTCATGTGTAGAGGCTCTGTATAATCTAGGTAAGATGTGTAAAAAAAAAGTTAGTAGCAGTAGGCTCATAATTAGTGTTGGTTTAACCATATTTTATTATGCCCCCACTACCAAATGGTGAGGGGGCATATAGCGTTAGCCATGTCCGTCCGTCCGTCCGTCCTTCTTTCCGTCCCGAAAAGATTGTGTGTCTATCTTCTCCCACACTTTTCAACCGCTTGCTTGGAAACTTTACAGGATGCTTATCTATGATGTCAAGTTTAATACAGTATATAGCTAGTAGGATTGGACTGAACGTATTCTTATGGAATTGGCTTTTGTGTTTTAAGCATGTATTTATTCATTTTATTTATACAGGTCTAACAAACAAACGAATAGGTCGACTGGAAGATGCCTTGGACGCCTTCTACAAACTACACGCCATACTGCGCAACTCCCCACAGGTTATATACCAGATTGCCGACATGTATCCTTTAGTCAGAAACAGTGTGCAAACCATAGCTGTTGACACCCTCTATATGGGCTTTAGTGTTTAATGAAGATTAAATTAGGAAGATCTGTTTGTTATAGTTATTTGTGTTGTTTGCTTCCTTGGGAGTATTCCCATGGATAACATGTACTTTTCAAGGAGGCCAAGCTACTGTGCATGCATCTAATGTGTCTCAGTAGAAAATGGCTATTCCACTGTCTGAAAATACACTGACGGTAGTTGTCGGTAGTTGTCGTGTTATCATTATCATTCTCCCAAGGCACCTTATTGTTGGTACTTTAGCAACAGGAAAATAATGTAAGTATAGGAATCTATTCACTTTTTTGGTTAATATGTGGTTTTAAAAACCTGGCCTTGAATTCACCAACATTCTTGAGAATATTCTTAGACTTAAGCCCAAGTATGCACATTTGAATCACAAATATTTCAATAAGTTTAAAGGATATCCGTTCATACCGAGCTGCTATGTATAAATATGATAAATAGCAACTCCATATATGATTGTTTATCTTTGAAGGTCATGGGAATATTTGTGAGTGAAATTTGAGTACTTATTTTCTGTAAACACCTACTTTAAACACATATCTGCTTCTGATATCATATTCTTTTCTTGGTTAGTGTATTTTTCCCATAGTATATTTCCTTAATGAACCTACAGACAGGATCAGTTAGACGATTCATCACAAGCTACAGAATGGTGAGTTTCTGCTTATAATAACCCATTTATGATTATTCTGAAATTATCCTTTGGGATTTAGTTATATCTATATTATAAATTAACTATATTAGCCATGTTTTACTTGAAACTCTACACATAATACTACGCAAACTCGGCCACTATGACCGGAAGTTGGCCAATATGAAAAAACGGCCAAAATGAAGAAACTCGCCAATACGAGCTGAAGTAACATCATTCACGTTAAGTGACGTCATTAACGCTCGTTTATCAACTTATTATTAAAATATTTAACGCTACAATAAATAAACGCAAATTAATGATATTAAAATACAATTCTACTGTAGTGGAAGTTAATTAATAAAATTGTCATTAAGTGTTTTCATATTGTCCGAGTTATTGGTCCTCAGAATGTCATATTGGCCCGCAGCCTTCGGCCTTAAACACTTAATTAATAACATTATAATACATATAACAGTTTTAAACATTTTCTGGCTTTAAAACATACAAATTTGAAAACCAGGGAGTGGGAGTGGGAGTAGTACACACTACCAACAACGGCATTTTTCTTCAGAGATCTATTTGACCAATTTCGACTCACAAGTGTCTTTATTAGGCGTTTATAATAGTAGGCAAAAACAATGACTGAAGTCGGCTGAAACGTGCGCATGTCACATGACTGTTACTAAAAATAGAAATGTAAACAAAGTTCAAAGGTTAAAATAAAGGTTCATGAATATTATAGAATATTGTTCGTAGTGTTTAAACATTAACTAATTATGTATGTTTGTGTGACAGGTTCATGCAGTTGATTGGCGTGACACCCACCGACTGCAGTGTACTGGCCAGGACGGGGGAGATCTACGACAATGATGGTGACAAATCTCAGGCTTTCCAATACTATTACGATGTAAGTCTGAAACTATTACGATGTAAGTCTGAAACAGTAGGGTCATCGTGACTGAATGGTTAACGACGTTGCGTTTTAAACCTTTGCCTTTCACCGCTGCGGGTTCGAATACCACTGGGTGCTCGTATTGTATACAAAACTGAGGTGTAGTCGAATGAATTGAATAATCAATTGAGTTGGGTTTTAAGGTGCACCAACACATGAAAGGTTATATGGCGCCTAACAGGAAGATAAAATATGGAGAATGGGCCTCAAACCTGCTTACCTGCAGAACTGCAGAGTTGCTGCAAATTCTATAGTAGACACTCCATTTACGATGCAGTCACATTTCCATGTTTGACTATGCACTGCAGTGTCATATAGTCGAATAAAATTCCTATAATAAAAAGTAATCCCTTCTTTTTTTAAGTAGAGGAAAATAGCCCATTTCTATTTGATTTTGTAGTTGTATGTATAAGACGTGTATTGATAGGGTTTACTGAATTATTGATGAACATTTTCTAAATTTCGAATCTATGCATACACTTTGTGAGCAACTGTCAATGAAAACAGCTTTACCCTTGACCTGTTTAGTAAACAAACAAAAACTTGCTTACATGTCTGATGACCCAACCTTTTCTGGTGATTTGTCAAGTGTAAAACTATCTATATGAAATTACACTGCTGCATTATCCATACTTGAGCTGAAGTTGCAGCAAATCATTAATATGCGACATGTTAACTTTGGTGTTTATGGGGAAAATAATTGGTGGTTTCATACCTAAAGGATATTGTAGCATGGTCACTGTATTTCCCTTTGTAATAGTACAGTTGTAAATTGTTTAATTCCAAATAACACCTGTCAGAATAAATGGTGTACTACAACTACCAGTTATTGGAAGTTAGAGTATGGCAGGGAGCTGAAATGGACATGCTACAAAACAAAACAAATAGAGTATGGTCTCATCTTGTTGGTTAATGAGACCATACTCTATCTATTACTTAGAATACTTGATCACACTGAATCTAGAGCTGACAGACTTGTATCTGAAATAGCGCAACTATCATATCTTGAAAGTTTTAACATGTTTAAATCTAAGTATGTTCGAGCTTCGCAGACACAGAGGTGATGTGATAGAAACTTTTAATATTTAAGTGAACAAGAAGGGATTGGTCCTAGTGACCTATTTGAAGTGAATACATACAGATTATTTAACTGCTGGGATCGATTATAGGGAAATCCTTCACGAGATGGTAGACGTGTTTTCTTTTCACGAACAAGCGTAAACGAGTGAGTGAAAAAACAACACATGCCTACCATAGAGTGAAGGATTTCCAATAATCGATCACAACAGTTAAATAATCTATTTATTACATATTAAATCAGATAATATATGATTTAAACCAGAATTATTTTGCTTTATTTAGCGTTATCGGTGGATGACATCGACGTCACGTTATTGACGTCATAACTCAATGTCACAGTTAGTTATTTTTGTGTTCGGAGTTAGTTATTAATATTTAGCGATTATGAATATCCTTTCACTGAGAAATCCCAATCTTTCACCCATGGAAATGCAATATAAATGTTACACTAATATGTATAATAAATAATACATTCCATTTCAGTCATACAGATATTTCCCGTCCAATATTCCTGTGATAGAATGGCTGGGAGCTTACTATATAGATTCCAAGTTTTGTGAAAAAGCCATCCATTATTTTGAAAGAGCGAGTATTGTCCAGTAAGTTTCTTTCTTTAGTTTACATGTATTTTTGCATATATGGTCTATTACATTGTTCATCTGGTGTCTCCTGGGCCGAATGGTTAACGACGTTGCATTGTAAGCCTTCGCCTCTCACCGCTGCGGGTTCGAATCCCACTGGGAGCTCCACTAGTAAGTGAGGAAGTGTTGATTCTTACGGATGGAGGGAGGTGTACAGTACTGGTTCTACCCAGGAAATGTGGGTGGTCTGCCTCCACCATAAAAAAATCAACCGACATAAAACAACATACAAACATTGTTCATCCCTATATAAATGCAGTCACTAGCTCAGTAGATAAGGCCTTTGCTTGAGAGCTTCAGACCTCTGTCCTGTGTGGATTTGCTATCTGGCGGAGCCATGTCTGATGGGAAACTTCATCCTTCATGTCATCTCCCTCTGAGGTTGCTGTCCCAATATAACCTGAGATGATTTGTTAACGGGATGTAAAGCCCATTTCATTCATTTATTCGATGGCAATCATTAGCTAAGAAATAATAAATACGAACCCGTATTTTATCGGTGAATAAAATACAGTTAGTCGTTCGGATGTGAGTACTTAAATTACTATGCATCCGAACTCCTAACTGTATTTTATTCACCGGTAAAATACAGGTAGGTATTTATTAGTTCGATTCCAACACAACAATAACCCCATTGTTTACGCTATTGTGGGGGCACTATATATTATCTCGGAGGTCAAGGTAATCAGGCTGCTATGTTTACAAGCTGTTCCATTGGGCGCCCCGTATGAACATTTCTGTGCGGTACAGTATGTTTAAGTACACTAGTAGTCACGTGACAAACAATGAAGTCATTGCTTACGTCATATATGATGTCAAACGTTCTCAGCTTGTTCAAGATGCTTATTAATGTTATATGTACTGATGCATATATTGGGTTTATATCGGGGTGTGTGCAAGGTTTGGGAGCATGGCAAATTTGTTGTAATTAACATTTCATTAAAATTAATGTTGAGTTTGTCTTCGTGACGTATATTTACCAACGAATGAAATATATGGGGAATTAATGGAACAGCCGTGTTTTATCGTAGAATAACATAGTTGTTTTTCTTCTTTGTGTATATGAAAGACTGCGCGGGTCGTGTTTGAATAAAATATAGAATATAGAATCCGGAATGGTCTGAATGGCTTCTCTGTGTAGGTACAAATATAGGTACAACATGGTAGGTTAATTTTCGTATTAAAAACAATCATTGGAAACACTAATTTTCATTGTCCAGGTTGCACTTGTGGAATATTGTAACAGGACAAGTTTGTACCTTCATCATGTGACTCATAGCTTATTCTGGAGTTATGACTGTCACACACACACTACCTGTAAGAAATGCAAGTAATTATCATTGAGAATTTTATTGTGTAAAGGGTCGTGACATTAAAAGTTATTATTAATCAGACTTTCATTAATTATAATTAAAAATGCAGGTATCATGTATATATAAATATTCTATAAAGTTGGCAATTTAAAAAAAAAATGGAAAAAAAATTGAATGTGTCTTGATTCATGTTTAATGTTTGTTATATTTCAGACCCAACCAGGTTAAATGGCACCTAATGATTGTGTTATATTTCGGACCCAACCAGGTTAAATGGCACCTAATGATTGTGTTATATTTCAGACCCAACCAGGTTAAATGGCACCTAATGATTGCCAGCTGTCATCGGCGCAGTGGCAACTACAACCAGGCACTAGAAACATATAAATATATTCACAAAAAGTTCCCTGATAATGTTGAATGTAAGTTATGTATGCAGTTATTAATACCTCATACCTCATACATTATATTTGGCATTAATAAAATTAATTACGAGGCACTATACACAGCTTTAACAAATCACTCTAAAAATATATTAATATTGAAAACTGAACAAATGGGGAGGGATTATGAAGAACAAAATAAGACACTGTTGTAGACCGTTTATTTTGATGTGTAAGTACCTCCATGGCCAGGATAGTAAAGCCATTACATCTAAAACTTTATCGCCTCTCACCGCTGCGGGTTCAAATCCCACTGGGAGCTCGACTTGCTAAGTGAGAAATGGTCGAATCTTACGGATGGTGGGAGGTATACAGTACTGGTTCTACCCAGGAAAAATGGGGTGGTCTGCCTCTACCACTTAAAAATCTCCGTCAGATATGGCCTAACGTGTGCTAAAAGTGACGTAAAACACCTTTCAAATAAATTGATTTGTAAAACAGACCTCAAGAGTGGTGTGTGTTCTTCTTAAACAACATTTACCTTAATAACTTGATATAATAAATAATTCTTTGTCAAATGATATTATTTATCATACCGTAATGCACTTCTAGGCCTGATGAAAGTGGTGGCGAGTAAACTTTGCTTTATTTAGCAGACTGATAAAGTAAAATCAGGCAAAATACCGCTGTGTTGATTGTACGCAAGGTTATCTGACATTATAAAACGTCGCGAAGAAAAAATATTTGTCAGTATCCACGTAAAGTGAACATTGTTTTTAATAGATATAAAACTAGTAAACTGTATAGAAAATGTGGATAATCTACTTGGCAGAGCAACGTAATTTTTTTTTTTTAAGCCTTGCCTAATAACCTTGATAGTAAAAAGCACTTACAAAATATTCTCTATATAACTTTTGTTCTACTTTCAGGTTTGAAGTTCTTGGTGCGTATATGTTCAGATTTGGGTCTGAAGGAGGCGCAGGAGTATGCCACTAAGTTAAAGAAGGCAGAAAAGGCCAAGGAACTTAAAGATCAGGTCAGTGATGTAGGCAGTTAGGCCAATAATTATGCCCTCACCAAAACTGTTGGGTGGGGAGGGCTATAGTGTTCAGGCTTTGTCCGTCCGTTCGTTCTTCCATCTTATATTTGCTCATATTCTCAAAATGCTTTCACTAATTACTTTCATATTTTATTTGTTGATTACTAAGGTCGTACAAAAACATTCCGTCATATTTCAGATCACCTGCGACCATACGGTCGAGGTAATACACTTGAAAGTTTTGCATTTAGGTCTGCTTTCAGTGAAATGTTAAAGTTGTATTTTTGCTCATACTCTCAAAATGTGATTTTCACATGTCAAATTACGTGCACTGAGTTCTTCAGCGGGGGAATTAGTCTGGAATTAGTCGGATGTCCGACATTTCCAGTTGCATCTTTGGTATTAACACTCCAGCGCCATATAAAAGGTAGCTTGTGACTATGACCTGCCTTGAAGAGCAAGGACCAAGAAAATTTGGCACTAGGTGTTTGTGTTTAAATGTTTCTTAGATTCTCCATCATCTATAAGAGTATTTTCTATGCATGACATAGGTATCATTTTGCAACAGTGGAATCAACATTTACGTTAGTTTTTCACATTCTAATATCTTCAACATTACTTTTTCAAATTCAAGCTCACTTTGTCAGTATCTTCAAAAGCCCTTAGACACTCGGGTTCCATAACCCTGTACTGCATTTTAGCAAAATTACGACCCTTTTTTCGTCTTAGAAATCACCGCTGCGGGTTCGAATCCCACTGGAAGCTCGACTAGTAAGTGAGGAAGTGTCGATTCTTATGGATGGCGGAAGGTGTACAGTACTGGTTCTACCCAGGAAATGTGGATGGTCTGCCTCCACCACAAAAAATCGACCGTCATATATAACATTACATGTCTAGAAAATGGCATAAACACCATACAAAACAAAACAAATCATCTTAGAAATATAATTTTTTGACAGCAATATTGACAAGACACTTATTGCCTGCCATAACTTGATATAATAAATAACTATGGACTTATTATATATTAGTTGGGCCTAGTTTATGCTTTTCTCATACTCGTCAGCCGGTCCCATTTACTAACAAATCATTGTAAGTTGTAATTCCAGTAGGTGAAGATCTGGTTATAAAACTGTTTTATATATACTGTAGCGCAAACGAATTTCCGCTGTATATTGTATATACTGCATTTAATTCCACATAATATTCCAAAGAAATCCCAAGATGTTTTGTAAAACAAAAGTTGCAGTTAGTTAGAAAAAGCACACAACTGGGATGTTGTAGACGTTTTAATCACAGTACACTTTGTAACGACAAATTCATAAATGTTGAAGTTCCTCTTTGAAAAATTGAGCCATTTCAGTACTGTACTTAACGTAAAAAGTTTGCGAAATTTTGCATCCTAAGTTTGCTTATATGCTTGGTTCAAACGCGTACTCTGTCAATAATGAAACTTTGAAGGAATACTGTTTGCTGTATTATGTTGTTTAGTCTTTTTTTCGAAAGGAAAGGTCTTACGTAGCCAAGTAACATTCGATTAACAGCAGCATACTGTATATACAATCAGGGAGTAAGGTATACAGGGAGGAGAAACGGGTTCATAAACGCTCTAGTTTATCGATTTATGTTGTCGCGCTAGTACGCCGCCATTTACTTTTTTATCGATACAGGTAACTCGATCATAAGCGCGTTACATTTGAAAAAATAAATTTCAGCCAGTATCTCAAATAGGCAATATTTACAGCCTCTTTTTTACGGCTTTCTGTTATAATCAACATCACGAAATTAACTTCTTGACAAAGATAAATATGACTACTATTCACTTTTTGTTATTATTAATGCCTAATATAACCCGTACTTCGTATCTCGTTTGCAATAGCTCTGCACCATTTTTAATATGAAAAATTTAAAATTTCAGCCGAGATCTCGAGAGACATTTTACTCACCTCTTTTTAGGCTTTGTCTTATAATCACCACCGTGAAATTACCTTCTTGACAAAGATAAATATGTCTACTATTCACTTTTTGTTATTAATGCCTAATATAACCCGTAGTTTCGTATCTGGTTTGCAATAGCTAAACACCGTCACCATTTTTTATTTGTCGGCGAGTGGCGCCATCTTTGTTACAGGGAACCGTCTGGTATAATGTGCTTTTATACATGCAAACAAATACACGCTCTGTATCAGATGACACAGTGTGAATAAATAATACTTATGTTTACATTTCGCACCTTTATTGAGTTTGTAAGTGTAATAATTTATAAGAATTTGCTGTTTTTCACACACACGCGCACAACAACGGGAAGTAGTCATTTTCACGCAGTAGTGAAACACGCGCGACAACATAAAACAGCAAAACGGTCCGTGTCTCCTCCTTGTATACTTTACTCCCCGATACAATATATAGCGGAAATTCCCGAGTTGCGTTTCTTTTTCGTTTCAATATATGTATAATATGAATCATCACACATGTACAGGTTGTGTTATGTAGTTCTTGCCTGTGTTGTACTAATAAAGAATACATTTATAAACTATTTTGAACATGTTTTGGACAGACAAGTTTTTATGCAGTTTATTAAAATGAATTTACCCTTCTTACATCAGTTGTATTGTTTTTCAGAGGGCCAGTAGTGGGACGCGGCGAGGAAGTGGTCGTGGCCGACGGGAAGGCAGTGCTGAAGGAGGTTAGCTATGCTTCTATTTACATGTTTGTTTATGTTAAAGTTTTGCAGATTTCTGAATCAGAATCAATTGTATTGTTTTTTCATAACTAGAGCAAATACTGTGATCAATTTTAAAAAATATCAACGGACCAGTGATTGAAACAGCAATTGTGGCATGTTGGAAAGACAAAATAGTCTTTTATCATCATGGCGGTGGATGTTCCCAATATTCTGCCTTGGCTACGGACAGTACCATGGCAGGGGCGACTCATGTTGAACACATCACAACACATTGTAAAATTCTTTATTTTTTTCTAAATTTATGACTGAATTTATATCGGTTTTCTTTAGTTGACTTGCTAGTTTGATAAAATATTTTTAAAAAAACACTCCCTTCTTTAGTTAAATCCTAAGACATAATTCATTTTTTAAGCGTCTCCGTGGCCGAATGGCTAACGACGTTGCGTTACAAACCTTCGCCTCTCACCGCTGCGGGTTCGAATCCAACTGGGGGCTCGACTTGTGAGAAAGTGTCGATTTTTACGGATGGCGGGAGGTTTACAGTACTGGTTCTACCCAGGAAAAGATGGTGGTCTGCCTCCACCACAAAAAATCGACCGTCATATATAACCTTACATGTCTTGAAAATGACGTAAAACACCATACAAACAAAACGAAACATAATTAATTTAGTTTTCTTTTCCCCCCATCAGATCGGGAAGTCAGTAGTGGTGGTAGATCAGCCGGGAAATCACGAGCAGCGGGAGGTCGCAGGCGCCCCGCGTTTGACGAGTCAGAAGAAGAATACAAGCCCCGTAAACAGGAAGTGGACCCCACATACAGTGATCCTCTCGGTCCCCAGATGGAGAGACCCAAGACAGCAGCCAAGAGACGAGATATGGACGACGAGTTTGCAGATGAGGAACTTGGAGAAGATTTGTTGCCCGAGTAGATGTTGTGACCAGATGTGATACAAACTATAGAAAATCGCTTAAACTTGGAGAAAACAAATTTGATACGAAACAAAATGTTTTTATTAAATATTAATGTTCCTATTTTGGAAGTTATTGTTCAAAAAGGAAAATAAAGCAGAAAATCAACAACTGCCATTTGCTAAAAAATATGGGTTTATTAAAATAGGATGCTGTATTTGAAAGAAACATGTTAAAAAACATCTATTAAGAATCTCCAGTGACGTAGGACTATATTTTGTTGTGATAATTTACATTATGTACAAAAACTGTTATTTATTTACATTCCGTCCACTATAACTGAAAGTGTGCAAGATGTTTTATTTACTGATATATTCAAATGAAGCTATTTAAAGATTCATGCATATTTTGCATATATTATGTTGTAAGTAATAAATTGTGATAATTATTAAATGATGACATTAGAACTAATGTTGTGTTAATTTCACATCTCCTATCCACACCTCGTAATTGGTCATTAAACCTCGCTTTCACGTAATGCCCGTAACGTCACGTCGCATCCCATCCCATCAAGCAACACATTTGTTTTAAATGGATTGTTCCCAAACTTCATATATGCAGAACAGGTGATGGGGTGCAATTCATCATGAATTATGGAGCAGAAACAATTTTGAGTCAGCATGTCAGACATTTAGGGATGACTTAGTCCGTCATTTGGCTGTCATACTGTAACTTGCAACGTTGGCCATAACTTGAAAGTATTTAACCTATATTTATGGAATGTCAGACATCTTGTGGTTGCCGGGATAAAATACAACCACTGAAAATCCCGCTAAAGGCAGGTGTTAGGACCTGCTCCCCTTCATGTTCGTTTTGTCATTTTTTATCATACTCGTTCAAGGTTACGACACTGCATTTGCAAACGTGAAAAAGTGGCTCCATGGTAAATGGAGTGTCTACTGGCCAAGTAACTCTGCAGTTCTGCATGTTAGAAGGTTCTAGGCCCATTATCCATATTTTATCTTGATAGAAATGGAGGGCGAGCCTGGCATGTTCATTCCTGAAAGGGGCCATATAACCTTTCATGTGTTGGTGCGACGTAAAACCCAATTCAATTTTACAATTCACAAACATCTTCACGTTACTCCAAGGAATCGTTACACATGTCCAATAAATAATTTTGGCAGAGTTATGCCCCTTTTCATAAAACTACAGCAACCTAACTTAGCTTATAACTTGTCAAAATACTGAGCTAGAGTCGGCACTTTCTTATCAATTATTTAATGTCCATGAATTCCATTTTGACAGTTATGATCATGAAACAATACAGTTCCGCCATATGAATTATTCAATGCAGAGTTTAAGACGACATCCTAGAGCCTTTAAACTTAAACATGCTGTATGATACTTTCGACAATTGCTACAAATTACTCTGTTCTGTTGTTGTTTAGCTCTACTGGCCAAGGGCTGGTCTTGCTTCAAGATTACCTGGACTTTTCAATTCCAAAATGAACTGGCAACCCGTCTGTTATAGAAGTTTGATGAATTAAATTGAATTGGGTTTTTACGGCACACCAACACAAAGGTTATATGGCGCCAAACAGGGATGAACATGCCAGGCTCATCCTCCGTTTACATCTAGATAAAATATGGAGAATGGGCCTAGAACCTTCTGACCTGCAGAGTTGCTGCACATTCTATTGTAGACACTCCATTTACGACGGCGTCACATTTCCATATGCGGCATCATGAAGAAAACCTTGAATGAGCATGTACACCATTTCTTTTTGCTTTTTCCTTTCATTGATCTTTAAGTACAAATTGGATGTGTCCGTTCTAATTTGGGTTAATTGTGCTGTATCCCAACCATTTGATATGCATATCTTTGTGAAGAAATCCTCACAATTTATTTGCTTTATACAGATAAATGATGGACTACTCTCGACTTATTCTGCCTTGTGGAATTCCAAACTTCATACACATCTTTTTTTTGTTTGGGAACTTGCTGATCAGGCCTCATACCCAGTTTCAGATATATTGCTTATTCTGCCTTGTGGAATATGGATTACAAAATGAAACTCACAACACAGTATTCTGTTATAATGATTTTATTGTTTCTGGCTTCAAATGAGGGGTTATCTCCCTTTGGCTAGCAACCTACGTGTAACAGAAATAGGCTATATGTAACCTATAACATAAGCCTAATGTAATAATATTTAGGCTATCATTCAGCCTACTGTATAAACAGGCCAACATCAGCCTACTGTATAAACATAGGCCAACATCAGCCTACTGTATAAACATAGGCCAAAACATCGGCCTACTGTATAATATATGGGCTAAATCAGCAGAACAGAAAACACAATGCAGCAGAAATATTCACGATTATTGCATCAAAATAAATAATATTCCGACTGATATTGAAGGTAAGCTGGTTCTCTAACGACTACAATAGAAAGTTGGGAACCAGTCTGCCATTATAGGTTTCAATAGTCTGTAGATGGCAGTTATATATGTTCCATGTTTCCATGGTAATGACTGGTAACAGAATATACATAATTCGATGAGATTTATATGGAATTTCCATATTTAGAGAGTGTTCCTGTGTACCATTCTACTAGTATTGGTTATAGCAGACTACACATATTTCTTGTTTGTATTGAAAAATTTTACAAAAATTAAAATATTTCACACTATATATTAAAAAGGTTCAAGTGACTTTTTCTTCTTCATAGGTTTCAAATATTTTGTTTTTCATAGATGGTAGTCTTAAATTTACATCAAATCTACTGTACAATACGAAATTGACCAATCAGATCTACTGTACAAGACGGAATTGACGAATCAAATTTACTGTACCAGACGGAATTGACCAAGGCACTTTAATCAGACATCAGTTCTGAGACGACTTAGAATTCAGTTATATCGTTAGTTTATGTAATATATGGTATTGAGACCGACTATAATAGACCTTTTGATATTATTTCTTACATCTATTTGCATTATACATAATAATGTTAAATTTGTGTCTTTTTCTGAAATTTAAAAGAAACCACTCTTTTTAACTATTTGTGGAAAAGGTCTATACAGCTGTAGTACAGGAAAGTATATAGATTGCTTTTCAAACTGCCAAACTGAGGGAAAGGAAATACAAACCGTCAAGGAGCGAGTCAAGTTTTCATATCAATATTAATACTCTTGAGAAAGAAAAAAAATATCATGGGCACCTCACCTAAATTAATAATTACAGTGTAGGTCAGGTCAATAAGCAACTTATAACAGTGTATGTAAGGTCAGTAAGAAACCTATAACAATGAATTTTGGGTCAGTAGCAACTTATTACTGTGTATGTCGGGTCAATAAGCAACTTGTTACAGTGTAGTTAGGGTCAATAAGCAACTTATTACAGTGTATGTCAGGGTCAATATGCAACTTATTAGTGTGTGTTGGGTCATTATGCAACTTATTACAGTGCATGTCCGGTCAATAAGCAACTTATTACAGTGTATGTTGGGTCATTATGCAACTTATTACAGTGCATGTCTTCAATAAGCAACATAATGTATGTTGGGTCATATGTTGGATCATTATGCAACTTATTACAGTGCATGTCCGGTCAATAAGCAACTTATTATAGTATATGTTGGGTCATTATGCAACTTATTACAGTGCATGTCGTCAATAAGCAATATAGTGTGTTGGGTCATTATGCAACTTATTACAGTGCATGTCCGGTCAACAAGCAACTTATAATGTATGTCGGGTCAATAAGCAACTTATTACAGATCTAGGTAAGGTCAATAAGCAGCTTCTCAGTGTAGGTCAGGTCAATAACTTGTTAGTGTATGTCGGGTCAATAAGCAACTTATTACAGTGTATGTCGGGTCAAGAAGCAACTTATTACAGCGTAGGTAAGGTCATAACTTGTTAGTGTATGTTGGGTCAATAAGCAACTTAATACAGTGAATTTCAGGTCAACATAAAACTTACTACAGTGCATGTTGGGTCAATAAGCAACTTATTACAGTGTATGTTGGGTCAATAAGCAAATTATTACAGTGTTCACTAGAAAAGCTCAGATGTTGCATGCATGCATAGAGTTCAACATGATCAAAATATAAAAATATCCTTATATTCACAACTACAAACTTGGTATAAATGACATATGCTGTAAAAATAACGATAACCTTGTATGTAGAGATATGTAACAATGATGTAGATTGTGAACTGTACAATGATGGTAAACGATATGTAGTTAATGATAATTATTTCCATACAAACTGGGCATGACCCAGCAGTACAGATATAGTATTAATGCTCCCAGCTTCAGACTTAACCAAATATAAAATATAACATGTGCTTTAGAAAAGAGGTTTCATACTACAAAATGTTTCAATTGCTGATATATGTTGTCGTGTTCCTTGCTTAATGATTATATTTTCTTCTGCAATTTCTACTAAATATGGTGTAACTATGATGCAGACCGTTTTCTTTTTATAAAAACAAAATTGATGAAATGGTCCCCAGAAAGATGTCCTTAATTACTGGCCGTTTTGGAACTGGAGGAGTGTATATTAAAGGGACACACCGCAATCTAAATTGTCCATGAAATCTTTCTATATAACTTGCAATCAAATCATAATTAGGGTGGCCCAGTGGATATCACGGTGGACTTGAAACAGAAGCATCCTCAGCACCACACTTTCCCTTAGTCTTGGCTGTCGGATTGGACATAAACTGGGCGGTCCTCAATCTCATTGAAATCATATCCTAATTACGCTTTGATACTCTCCGCTACAGGATCTGAAAACACTGCCTTGGAGATCATGTCAGATCGACCTTTCACTTCAGATGATGTTCGAGTGAACTGAACAAACGAAAATCCACATAAAACATATATCCGAAAAAAGATAAAGTAGACGGTGTTAATGCTGTGGATTGCACGAAAAATTCAAAGAAATGCACTAAATGGCATGTTTACATCAAGAATACGAAGAAAATCAAAGGCGCGGTCAGGTGTTTTGAAAATATATATTCTAACGAGATTATTAGGACATTAGTTTTCTGAATAGTATGTCTGGCCCGTTTAGCTCAGTTGATAGCGGAGTCGACTATTGCGACGTTCTGCGAGTAATTTTAGTGTGGGTTCAACCCCACAAAGCGGTACATTTTTTTGTACTGCTATTGAATTCCGTCAATCTTTTTTTTTTTCCAGTAAATATTCAATAATTTTTTTTCCAGTAAATATTCAATAATGGTTGGTGTGTTATGTTTGTCAACGCTATTATTTTGTGTTTTATAAGCTAAATGTTACGGACATTGTCTCTTTCAATACCGAGCGTAGTCTGCTCCACATCATTTGACTGGACCGCGACATGCACAGTGAAACAGTCTATACCAAGCAATTTTGTAGGCTGAAATCTGATTGGCTAATCGTAAGGTCAATCTGACGTGACCTCCAATGCAGTGTTGTCAGATCCTTAGTAGTGCTGAGTATCGTAGCGTGATAAAGGGTCCGATTTTAATGAGATTGGGTGGTCCTGTGTATCGGAATCTATCCTCTGAGTATGTTAAAAAAGAATTGTAGAAATCTATTCGTTAATATCCTGAGATTCCTATCTATCCTTCCCTTCTATCTGGTTTAGCTATAAACAATCCATAATGTGTTGATGAGCCATTGAACAACATTCAATTTATTTTAAAAGCTCTGACAAAGCAAATGATTTTGGCATACATGTTTATATTGCACCAATAATATATATTTTAAGTATATGGTATAATAATGAAGTTGGAAACTTCCAAAATGTATTACCCTTTATTGATTTGTATGAACCTTTGTTTTAAAGTTAAAATGATACTGGAATAATAAATCAAGGTTAAATTTAATGCTTGATAAATACTTCAAGATAGCCGTGTGTCCCGTTAATAGTTGACTTTCAACTCCAAGATTAAATCGATGCTAGATTTACAAGTCGGAATTACCTTACAGGTCCACTTTCCTACGATTGGAAAGTGCTATAAAAGTAACATGAACTAAAGAATAATTAAAAAATAAAACCTAAATAAACAGAAATGTGTTGAAATGAAAACGAAGCCCTTTTTCAATATATTCAATATCAATATATTATCTCAAAAATATTATATATTTTGTTATTGGCGAGGATAATAGACTCTTTACAATGATATGGTAATGGGTTTTAACACATGATACAAAATAGTCTGATTTTATATCTATACAAAAACATAACATATTTATAATACAAGTTAAAATACATCTGACATATAAAAAGCTACATAAATGCTATGTTACTTTAAAGAAACAAAAATGAAACAAAACAATTTAAACCCCGAGCTGTTTTGGACCAATCTAGATTTTTTTGAACTGCAACTCTGATAGATGTTGAGCTCTCACAGAAGGGAGTCATGTTTGTAAGTTATAAAATATAGAAAAATCTGCCCCCGTCTGACATCTTGTCGCTTAATAACCAGTTAGAAATATACTTTTCTACAGATGAAATGTTTTGTTTTCAAACGATATTTACGCCACTAAAATGTTTTGTTTTTTTGTTTCCTTAGCAACACAACACCTACAAGCCAATACTAAACTTGCAGCACCTTTTGCAGAATTCTTCAAGTTTGAGTGTAGAAAGGTGAACGGTACCAAAAACCGTATTAAACATACAAGTAGGTAATAAGTCTGTTCTACTTTCTACCCAAAACCTCCGCAAGGCATTACAGCTTTGTATGGAATATAGTTCTTCACAACCATTTATAAAAACAAAAATAAAGTAATTATTTATACAAATGCATTAATATCATACGTAGTGTTTGGGGGCCTGGTGCTATATCTTGCGTTCTATTGCACCAAACCCCTGATAAATACAATTTAAACATGCTTCTAACAGTAACTAAGGCAGCATATTAAATTTCATCGAAAACGATTTCTACCATTCTACATAATATTCAGTAGAGCTGTAAAACTGATCGCAAAATAGAACAGCTTTAATAGGCCACTTTTACACCGTTCATGAACATCACACAAACAACAATTCACAGTCGGATATATATCACATGACCAATTTTAACAAGGAATGCAACATGACCAATACTTCCTGTTTACACAACACAATAACAACGAGCAACACATCAAATTTAACGTGAATGGGCATATACACCACGGCGATATTCAAATGATGTTTTGCATTTACCCAACATGCCCACGTATTAATGTCAACATTTGAATGACGACGACATGACACTATCTACCTTGACAGTAGTCCTTATAAATGCCCTCCTCTTATGTGAACTCCGATATCACGCAAGCTCTACTGTCACAACCACCTTAATGAGCTTGTTCGTTATTGCTTATCAGTCAGCTTCTCCTGCGCCATCCAGTCGGCGACACCTATAGTGCGTTCAAAATCTCAACCGAAGGTTAGTGCCGGGAAGCTGACATACAAGATCCCAATTCTTCCTTGAGAAATTACAACACAACCTTTATTATCCAATCACAACCTTTTTTTAAAACAAACAAATCACAACCTGTTACCTTCCAATATCATTCCATCTCAATTCAAACCACCATTCATCTCTCCTATCTATACATTCTTGTTGGCCTCTTTTCGGAATTTGCAATAATTTCCACCACTGTTCAATGACCCCGTTAGCCATATATGTGTTTTATGTGGTTGCCCCAGTCAGCTATGGGCTTAATACTTTGTGTATTTATTTATTTTAACCGCCTCGAAACAAATTATATCTCCTAATCTACTGAACACAACTTTAAGCACTTTTTGGTTCTTTCGTCTTTGCTGTTTTCCCTTTCCACCATCCTAAATTCTTAAACTTTGTGAAGAAGAATTACCACAGTAAAATCCTTCAACCCAATTACTTTTTTAACGAAAATAAACCATTCACAACACTATTGACCATTGTGCAGTACTTGAGATTCTATTCGGCGCTGCGTCGTTGATGCTTTGGGTTTGTCTTTAGGGGTATTCTCCCCTGCTTCTTGAGCGAAAAACTTCATTTTGTCTCGAAACGATAACCTGTCTGTATTTTGCTTCCCCTTATTGGCTCGTTTTGCTTCAATACGAGTCCTGGGGTCCCTATACACCTCCTGGGACCCTATAACGGTGGGCGTGTTCTCCTGGGTTTTATACATGACCTCATTGTTGTTGTTGTTTACTGAGTTTACTGAGGAGACTGGCACAGTGGGGGGTGACGGGTAACTAGTCTGTGGGTAACCCTGTTCCGGCGACAAATACGCACGCTGGAACGGCTGATATGACGTACCGGTAGGACTACGTTGCTCCGGTTCCAGACTCGACTGAGAGTTCACTTGGGGGTTAAATGACACTGATTTTTTCGAAGGAATATTTTCCTGACTTGATCTAAATGGTAATGGATTATTAACACGATATCCTCCGTTGTATCTACTCTCAGAATGCTCCTCCGGCCGCGAGTTTATATTTCTGTTCGACATATTGAAGGAAGATTCCCTCTGCGGGGGAGGGGGCACAAATTGATTGGGGGCGTAACGCGGGTCTTGCATTGTCTTTGGGGAGCCCTGAGGCGGAAGATTCTCGTACTGTTGATAGTAAGGGTTTTGATTCATGCTTTGTTGGTTTTGCATGGCTTCCAAACGTTTTCGCTCCTCTGCGACGCGTATTTCACGTTCCTCTTCTCGTCTACGGCGCTCCTGCTCTGCTCGCTGATGTCGTTGATACTCCTCCTCCTGGCGACGTATTTCCTCACGAGCTAAAGCTTCCTCAGCATCCTTCTGGGCCTGAATCTCTTTTAATCTCTGCTTCTCCTGTAATATAAATGAAGGCGAGTGTACTTAAGATCAGCAAGATAAACGTGCATGTGTGTACTTATGATGGAACAGCAACATGTATATGTATTATATAAATGAAAGTATGTTTTCTTGATAGAACAGCAAGGTGAATGTGTTTTTATATAAATGATGCCGTCTGTACTTAAGATAAAACAGCAAGATAAATGTGGGTACATAATATGGAACAGCAAATTGATCATGTGTGGTCAGATGAAAGGAACAGCAAGATAAATGTGAATGTGTGCATAATGATGGAACAAGAAGCTGAAACGAGAATTTGTTTTTGTGGAGAAACATGTCTCCCTCAGATCTCCCCCTTGAGGAATGTTCAAAGTGTCTTTACTTCTGGCAGAAATCAAATAACCAGAACCATTTTCAGACATGCAAAACTAGACATGATATAGATACTTCCCAGAAAGTTTGGTTAAAATCTGTATAAAAATGTAGGCGGAGTAGAGGTGATAATGTTTTAGGCCAGAGGCTAGACAGACAAACAGATGGACAACTCTGACAAAAACAATATGTCTCCCTAATATGGAAAAGACGTATTGTATGTGTACATTTGATGAAACATAAACTATGGTTAGACAAACATTTAAAACCAAAATTACTATTTTGTTGGACAACTATAAACTATGGAAAACAGTGTTGAACTATATATAGGATTTCTAGTTTCTTGCATACCAGATAATATTTTAGTACTCATATTACGTACCATTTCTTTCCGTCTCTGTTCTTCTGCCAGTTTGCGCTGTTGTAATTTTTCCTCTTCCTGTTTCTGTAGCCGTAAGTTTTCCTCTATCTCGCGTTTATGTTGGTCTCTAGCCTCCTGTATAATAGAAAAGAGTTAAGCGAGATATTGAGGAGTTAATATCTACATAACATTGTAATGGACCGGGGTGGTTTAGAGGATAGCACGGTGAACTTGAAGAAGACACGTGTAACAGGCCTTTCCTCATTGGCGCCATTGAATTTTGTCAGTGTGTTCTTGGGCAGGACACTTTCTCTTAGCCTCATCCACCTGATGGGGACGTAAAGCAGCTGCTCCCGTGTATCAGACATTATCCCCCTAGCTTCGTTAAGACTGATAGAAATGTATGTATTGGATAGTATGTCATAGTTGGATGGTATGTCATAGTTGGATAGTATGTCATAGTTGGACAGTGTGTCATAGTTGGACAGTATGTCATAGTTGGACAGTATGTCATAGTTGGACAGTGTGTCATAGTTGGCTAGTATGTCATAGTTGGACAGTGTGTCATAGTTGGATGGTATGTCATAGTTGGATAGTATGTCATAGTTGGATAGTATGTCATAGTTGAACAGTGTGTCATAGTTGGACAGTGTGTCATAGTTGGACAGTATGTCATAGTTGGACAGTGTGTCATAGTTGGACAGTGTGTCATAGTTGGATAGTATGTCATAGTTGGATGGTATGTCATAGTTGGACAGTGTGTCATAATTGGATAGTGTGTCATAGTTGGATCGTATGTCATAGTTGGATAGTATGTCATAGTTGGATGGTATGTCATAGTTGGACGGTGTGTCATAGTTGGATGGTGTGTCATAGTTGGACGGTGTGTCATAGTTGGTGTGTCATAGTTGGACGGTGTGTCATAGTTGGATGGTGTGTCATAGTTGGATGGTGTGTACAGTGTGTCATAGTTGGACAATATGTCATAGTTGGATGGTATGTCATAGTTGGACAGTGTGTCATAGTTGGATAGTGTGTCATAGTTGGATGGTATGTCATAGTTGGATGGTATGTCATAGTTGGACGGTATGTCATAGTTGGATGGTATGTCATAGTTGGACAGTATGTCATAGTTGGACAATATGTCATAGTTGGATGGTATGTCATAGTTGGACAGTGTGGCATAGTTGGACAGTATGTCATAGTTGGATGGTATGTCATAGTTGGACAGTGTGTCATAGTTGGACAGTGTGTCATAGTTGGACAGTATGTCATAGTTGGATGGTATGTCATAGTTGGACGGTGTGTCATAGTTGGACGGTGTGTCATAGTAGGACGGTGTGTCATAGTTGGACGGTGTGTCATAGTTGGACGGTGTGTCATAGTTGGACGGTGTGTCATAGTTGGACGGTGTGTCATAGTTGGACGGTATGTCATAGTTGGACAGTATGTCATAGTTGGACAGTATGTCATAGTTGGACAGTATGTCATAGTTGGATGGTATGTCATAGTTGGATAATATGTCATAGTTGGATGGTATGTCATAGTTGGACAGTATGTCATAGTTGGACAGTATGTCATTAGATAGTATGTCATAGTTGGACGGTATGTCATAGTAGGACAGTATGTCATAGTTGGACAGTATGTCATAGTTGGATAGTATGTCATAGTGTCATAGTAGGACGGTATGTCATAGTAGGACGGTATGTCATAGTTGGATGGTATGTCATAGTTGGATTGTATGTCATAGTTGGATGGTATGTTATAGTTGGATATTATGTCATAGTTGGTTGGTATGTCATAGTAGGACAGTATGTCATAGTTGGATGGTATGTCATAGTTGGATGGTATGTCATAGTTTGATGGTATGTCATAGTTGGATAGTATGTCATAGTTGGATAGTATGTCATAGTAGGACAGTGTGTCATAGTTGGACAGTGTGTCATAATTGGACAGTATGTCATAGTAGGACAGTGTGTCATAGTTGGACAGTGTGTCATAATTGGACAGTATGTCATAGTAGGACAGTGTGTCATAGTTGGACAGTGTGTCATAATTGGACAGTATGTCATAGTTGGATAGTATGTCATAGTTGGATAGTGTGTCATAGTAGGACAGTGTGTCAGGTTCCGGGATTCCAATGTGGACCTTCTCCCCTCTACGGAGCAGCTCTAAATGACCTGTAACGTGTTGAGCTGTTAAACATTCAAACCAATTTAAATGTGCTCCCGAGCTGTACCAAGTGGGAAAAATATGAGCTATGAAGGTCTTTCATCAGTTGTAGTATGCTAATTTTAGTGTGATTTCCTTTGAAATCAGCAAGTAACGAATATTGAATCATTATATTTCTTTTAAAATGTTTAAGATTAAAAATCACGTTTATTACAATCAATTATACGACAACTACTCACCCTCTGTTTACGGAGATATTCGTCTTGTTCCTTCTGTTGTTTCTCATGACGTTTGTATTGTCGTTGTTTTTGTTCATCACGCTCTCGCTCGAACATCTCTATCCTCCTCTCCAGCCTATACACATAGAAAGGAAACACTGTGATCAACTAGAACTTGTGTAAAGATGAGCTCGCTGTTCAATGAAGTTTAATATTTATAAATATATTTTTTAAATAAATGTTCTCATAGGATGAGGAAGCCTTTTAAAAAATATTTTCCAACTCTGGTGCCAAAATTATCAGGAAATCTCCTTCCCAGCACGGATATGTTTTGTATATTTTTATAGTGTGTGTGTGTTTCGTTTAAATTCTCACTGATTCCAAATCCAATTGCTAAAATCAAGCCTTTCATGTGAAATAAAACAAGAGGCCCAAGAGGGCCTGTGGACGCTCTAATGGCTAAAGATAAAGTTTATGTATAAGGCTATAAGTCTTTCAAAAATCATTCAACAAGAACCTGGCAATGACAGGTGCAACTAGGCTTAGTACTGATCATTCTCGCCAAGATTCGCTGAAATCTGGCAAAGAGTTCAGAAGAGACTAATCTGGACAAAGTTTGTGTATTAAAACATTTAAAGGGTCACAACTCTGCCAAAAATCATTCAACCGAAATATGGCAACGATATGCACAACTAGACTTGATACTGATCATCATTGTCAAGTTTTGTCTGAATCCAGCCAGGGGTTCAGGAGAACTAGCCCGGAAAAAATATGTGGTATCAAAATCCTTTAAAGGACCATAACTCTGCCAAATATCTGTAAACTGGAACGTGACAATGACATGCACAACTAGGCTTGGTGCTGATCATCCCTGCAAAGTTTCATTGAAGTCTGGCGAGGGGTTCAGGAGAAGTAGATCAGACAAAGTTTGTGTATTAAAACCTTTAAAGGGCCATAATTCTGTCATTTAACCGGAATACGCCAATGATTCGCACAGCTAGACATGGAATTGATCATCCCTAAAAAGCTTCGTTTAAATCCGGCCAGAGGTTCAGGAGAACTAGTCAGAACAAAGTTTGTGTATTAAAACCTTTAAAGGGCCCTAACTCCACCAAAAATCATTCAAACGGAACACGGCGATGATGTGCACAACTAGATATAGAATCGATCATCCCTAAAAAGTTTCGTTTAATCCGGCCAGGGGTTCAGTAGAACTAGTTAGAACAAAGTTTGTGTATTAAAACCTTTAAAGGGCTATAACTCAGTCAAAATCATTCAACTGGAACACAGTGACTATGTACAACTAGGCTTGGTACTGATCATCCCTGCAAAGTTTCAATGGAATCCGGCCAAATGAAGGCCCTTTGTTCTTAATGAGGCCAAGATATAGCATATTTCAGAAAATCAAGGGCCATGACTCCGATGTAAATGGTCCAATCTGGATTAACAATCTGGTAAAGTTTCTTAAAGATCGGATGAAAGATGAAGGCCCTATCGTCTCGAGGCAAAATATAGGATTTTTAACTAAATTAAGGGCCATAACTCCACTGCTACTAGTCTGATCTGGCTAGTTTTCAAACTTGACCGAGCTTTCATTGATATGAACAATCTCGTAAAGTTTTATAAAGATCGCATGAAAAATGAAGGCCCTATCATCTTAACGAGGCAAAATATAGCATTTTTAACTAAATCAAGGGCCATAACTCATCTGTTACTGGTCAGATCTGGCTGGTTTTCGAAACTGTCTGAGCTGTCATTGATATAAACAAGCAGGTAAAGTTTTGTAAAGTTCAGATGAAAGATGAAGGCCCTATCGAATTAAAGAGGCAAAATATAGCATTTTTAACAAAATCAAGGGCCATAACTCCGCTATTACTGGTACGATCTGGCTGGTCTTCGAAATTGTCCGAGCTTTCATTTATTATATAAACAATCTGGTAAAGTTTGGTAAAGATCGAATGAAAGATAAAGGCTTTATCGTCTTAATGAGTCAAAATATAGCATTTTTAACTAAATCAAGGGCCATAACTCACTGTTAATGGTCCGATCTAGCTGGTCGTAGAAGTTGTCCTAGCTTTCATTTATTTAAACAATCTGGTAAAGTTTGGTAAAGATTGGATGAAAGAAGAAGGCCCTATTGTCTTAATGAGGCAAAATATAGCATTTTTAACTAAATCAAGGGCAATAACTCCGCTGTTAATGGTCCGATCTTGCTGGTTTTCGAACTTGTCCGAGCTTTCATTGATATTAACAATCTGTGCAAGTGTGGTAAAGATCAAATAATAAATGAAGGTGCTAGAGTGTGCACAAGGCTTAATATGGCATTTTTCAGCAAAACAAGGGCCATAACTCCGATGAAATTATTTCGATCTTGCCGGTTTTCAAACTTGTCCGAGCTTTCATTGATATAAAGACACTGGCAAAGTTAAGTAAAGGTCCGATTAATATTGAAGGCCCTAGAGTGTTCACAAGGCAGAAAATAGCATTTTTCAGAAAAAAACAAGGGCCACAACTCCGGTGTTACTGATCCGATTTAGCTGGTTTTTGAACTTATTTGAGCTTTCATTGATATTAACAATCTGTGCAAGTTTGGTAAAGATCAAATAATTAATGAATGTGCTAGAGTGTTCACAAGGCAGAATATGGCATTTTTCAGAAAAAACAAGGGCCATAACTCTGGTGTTACTGACCCAATTTAGCTGATTTCCGAACTTGTCCAAGCTGTCATTGGTATTAACAATCTGTGCAAGATTGGTAACGATCAAATAATGAATGAAGGTGTTAGAGCGTTCACAAGGCAGAAAATAGCAATTTTCAGAAAAAACAAGGGCCACAACTCCGGTGTTACTGATCCGATTTGGCTGGTTTTCGAAATTGTCCGAGCTTTCATTGATATTAACAATCTGTGCAAGTTTAGTAAAGATCAAATAATAAATGAAGGTGCTAGAGTGTTCACAAGGCTTAATATGGCAATTTCAGCAAAACAAGGGCCATAACTCAGGTGAAATTTATCGGATCCGGCTGGTTTTCGAACTTGTCCGAGCTTTCATTGATATAAAGACACTGGCAAAGTTTCGTAAAGATTTGAGTAATAATGAAGGCCCTAGAGTGTTCACAAGGCAAAAGTTAACAGACGGACGACGGACAGACGGACGACGGACGACGGACAACTCACCATCCCATAAGCTCTGCTGGCCTTCGGCCAGTAGAGCTAAAAAAAAAAGAGACAGAAAGATGTAAATCCACACTGCTGTAGCTATAGCCCACTAACCAGGTAGTACACTGATATATAAACAAACCTCTCCCAACAAAACAGTGTAGTTTCTGCTCTACAAGCTTTTTACCAAAATTCAAGACTGCGAGAATATAATGGAATGTGTCACAATTTTACATCTTTTCTTTATTCGCTTAAACTATTTAGTGTCGCAGAGAAAAAATATTTAGCAATTTTTTAAGATATTTATTTAGACATTTAATATCACTGCAGACTCGAGACAACTGAAAAGGTGATTCCAAATACAGCATCCCTGCTGTGCAATATAAAACTTCTAACACCAGTGTCCAACAGTTCATTTTCACAGTGTACTACACGTAGATTTACACTTTACAGCCACATCCAGTGTTTTACAATTGCCATATACCACACTTCAAACTGTACATACCTCTGCTATATACAAGACTTCAAAGTCATAATCTACCCTACTAAACAAAGTCTATAATTCACCTGTGAAACCCAAGTGTTCAACAAATAACAGCTACCCAATTACCCGGTGCATGTATTTTACCCCTTTGAAACATTCCACACTGATACAGCTACCCAATTACCCGGTGCATGTATTTTACCCCTTTGAAACATTCCACACTGATACAGCTACCCAATTACCGAGTACATGTATTTACCCCTTTGAAACATTCCACACCGATACAGCTACCCAATTACCCAGTACATGTATTTTACCCCTTTGAAACATTCCACACCGATATGGCTACCCAATTACCCGGTGCATGTATTTTACCCCTACACCGATACAGCTACCCAATTACCCGGTGCATGTATTTTACCCCTTTTAAAACATTCCACACCGATACAGCTACCCAATTACCCGCTGCATGTATTTTACCCCTTTTAAAACATTCCACACTGATACAGCTACCCAATTACCCAGTGCATGTATTTTACCCCTTTGAAACATTCCACACCGATACAGTAGGTTTCTCCTCCTCCTGGACCACCGCTGGAGTCTTGTTTTTAAGAATACCCCTGAACAAACAGTTGAGATATAAAATACTGCAGAAAACACTCAACTAGAACTGTATATCCCTTAAAACTTGCGTCTGAAGTACTCAAATTTAGCAAAAGCCTATATCAAGCTTGTAGGGACAAGCCTGTGTGATGAATCTATGGTGTATTTGACATAATAAGCAATGTTAGTTGTTAACAAAACATCAAATAATTACAATATTATAACATATTGTAAACATACTGATCACAGTCATGCCATTAAAATGGATTCCTGTATCTGCCTCAAATCACAGTGGACACACAAATACAGTGGACACACAAATATGCATCACAGTTCACACACACGACCCACAGGAAGGACACACAAATATGCATCACAGTTCACACACACGACCCACAGGAAGGACACATAAATATGCATCACAGTTCAAACACACGACCCACAGGAAGGAGACACAAATATGCATCACAGTTCACACACACGACCCACAGGAAGGACACACAAATATGCATCACAGTTCACACACACGACCCACAGGAAGGACACACAAATATGCATCACAGTTCACACACACGACCCACAGGAAGGACACACAAATATGCATCACAGTTCACACACACGACCCACAGGAAGGACACACAAACAGGAACCACACAACGACGTACAAATATGCAATATTGGGCACTGGGAATTGTATAACTGAAAAGAGTAGACACTTTCATCTACCACAGTCCTTATTAAGTCAGATTTATTAAAGTGGTACCTCTGCATTCTTTCCTTCTCCTTCTCCATCTCCTGGTACTGTCGTTTATGTTCCAACTCCTGCATACGCAATCGACTCTTCACCAGGTCCTCCTGCATGCCGTTGATGGACAGACGGGGACTGGTCACCTGCTCAACAAGGAAAACAATACATGTAAAACACAACACATTTACAGATGGGAACTGGTCACCTGCTCAACAAGGTAACATTTCAGACGGGGACTGGTCACCTGCTCAACAAGGAAAACAATACATGTAAAACACAACACATTTCAGGCGGGGACTGTTCACCTACTCAATAAGGAACACAATACATGTAAAACACATTTACAGACGGGGACTGGTCTCCTGCTCAACAAGGAAAACAATACATGTAAAACACAACACATTTCAGACGGGGACTGGTCACCTACTCGACAAGAAACACAATACATGTAAAACACAACACATTTACAGACGGGGATTGGTCACCTGCTCAACAAGGAACTGTAAAACACAACACATTTACAGACGGGGACTGGTCACCTGCTCAACAAGGAACTGTAAAACACAACACATTTACAGACGGGGACTGGTCACCTGCTCAACAAGGAAAACAATACATGCAAAAGGCAACACATTTACTAGTATGCATAATGAGGCTTCTTTCTGGATCATAATTATTAACAGTACTAATCTGTATGTACATGAATATAAATGGTAGGTAGTTACAAATGTATTATTACTAGACGGGTTGGTTTTGTAACAAAAACGTATATCTCCCCCACATAATTTATTAACCAACCTGGTTGAAAGTTGCACTCTGCATGCCGCCTCAATATGATGAGCATTTGTGCCAAGTTATTTCAAAATCCCTCAAGCGGTTCAAGTGATATGGAGTGGACATAAAATATAGTGCATATGACCTTCGACCTCTAAGTGTGACCTTGAACAGATGTGACTGGAAGTTGCGCTCTGCACGTCATCTCGATGTGGTGAACATTAGTGCCAAGTTATTTCAAAATCCCTTTAAGCGGTTCAAGAGGTATGAAGCGGACACAAAATATAGTGCATATGACCTTCGACCTCTAAGTGTGACCTTGAACGGACATGGCTGGAAGTTGTGTTCTGCAAGTCGTTTCGATGTGGTGAACATTTGTGCCACATTTTTTCAAAATCCCTCAAGCGGTTCGAGAGATATGGAGAGGACAAGAAATACAGTGTGTATGACCTTCGACCTCTAAGTGTGACCTTGAATGGACGTGGTTGGAAGTTGAGCTCTGCACGTCATCTCGATATGCTGAACATTTGTGGCAAGTAATTTCAAAATCCCTCAAGCGGTTCAAGATATATGGTGGAGACCGACTTGTGACGGACACACGAAATATAGTGCACATGACCTTCGACCTCTAAGTTTGACCTTGAATAGACGTGGCAGTGTGATGGACAGAGACATTCAAGCTAAAAACAATGTCTTCCCCAGTATGTGGGGAGACATAATTATGCTATCCCGTTGGGCAGTGTGGTACAGCCACTTAATTTATCATAGTACACTAAACAGCTAGATAACACATTACACTAATACAGGGAACGAAATGGGCGCTCGCCCGCTCGCAAATGCGAGCTGGACGAGGTACGGGCGAGTACACAAACAGGTGCACTAGTCCGTATTTGCGAGTGCTGTAATCTGCTGTAGTCTACCCAACATCGTCTTGCATACACACCTTGCATACATACAACAAAAGGACAAAAGCGTCTGAAAAGCCACATTGGACAGAGGAAGAAAGATCACTCGAATATTTAGTTTCAACGGTGATTTCCTTTTCATATTTTTATTTTTCGATGAATAGTTGTATAATCTTTTTCATTTTAGCAAGTCTGTATCATACAAAACGCTTAACGATGAACGCATTCACAAATGCAAGCTGCTAAATAACACCGGGAACGCGCACACGTCTTGGATGGCTTAATTTGCGGGACCCGGTACTGTTTTTGATGTGATTCGTGGTGCGATCATAAAACTGTAATAATATTGTTTTTGTTATATCATTCAATGGATAAACAAAAGGAAATAAAGGTACATAGAGCCGTATCAGGTTTTTTTTAACCTATTTAAGTGGGGGGCCGAAATTCAGCCTCTTCCCAATTGCTATGTACGAATTGACCAAAACAACACAGAAATAAAAGAGTTGACCGGTGTATGAATGATTTAAATGATAATATACGCGAATGGTGAATTGTATAATAAAATGGCTTTATATATGTTAGAATGATTTTTGTTCTGATATTATGGATATTTATTATACGGACCAGCACTGATTGACACGGACCAGTACCCCTTAAGGTCCACTGGTCCGTAAAAACCAGTTCTACCTCGCATCCCATTTTGATCCCTGTAATACACACCAGTTATGCACACACTGAAGTGAGACTTCACAAATCTTGTCTCAATTTTAGATAATTATTCATAAAACTCATTTGTAAAATTAATTAAAAACAGGTTTAAAGCTCATTTTGAAAGCAAATTTGTCATAAAATCCACATTAAATACGGAAAACGGTTTAAACTATCGGTATTAATGCAGACTGTACTTACTCTTTCATCATCAGAGTCCTCGTCTTCATCACGGTTGGAAACTTCTTGTAATCGTCTCTGGAACTCGTGGTCAAGTTTGAGTTTTCTAAGACGTTCGTCCTCCTGCAAGGTCAACTGGGGCCGCGACTCCAGGTCCGCTATCTCCATGTCTCGGAGACGATTCAACTCGTCCTGCTGCTCCCTTTGCTGCTTCTCTCGTTCCTCGCGTTGCCATGGTGACACGATGGCGTCGCGCTGATCCTTTATCTGCTTGTGAATCACGGGTCGCAAGTTTTGAACTGGTTGTTTTCTGGGGTCGTAGGACTCGTACAGATTCTGTTGTTGTTGTTGCTGCTGTGGCGGACTCTGATCTTTGTTTGGGTAGTTGATGTTCTGGTAATCATGGCTAGGCTGGTACCCGGTTTGTGTTGGTAATGACTGTGGTTGCTGAGGCTGGTACCCAGCTGAGTTTGGAGGCTGGAAACCAGTGCTGAATTGTGTCTGGTTCCCAGTGTAACTATGACGATCTTGGGGCGACCGCTGACCATTTGTTTGAATCATCGGAGAACTATTAACTATCATACTCCTACTGTGCTGCGGCGGAAGATTGCTGTAACTAGGATCTGACTGCTGCAGCAGACGATTTTGCTCTTCTCGGATCTTTTGTTCTAGTCTGTAGTCGCTCACCGGGGGTGGGGGAAGAGGAGGTAACTCTTCATTCTGTAGCTCGTCCATGGCAGGTGGGGGAGGCAATTCTGGGGGTATCTCGTGAGGTGGGGGAGGCATATCTGGGCTTTTATGTGGGTAGCTATTGTGAGCGGGTGACACCTTGGATCTATAATCACTGCGTCCATCATGGAAGTTTGTATTTTGATAATGACTTTGGGAGTTAGGAGATGTGTTTAAATTTTGCTGCAATGTGTTGTACTGTTGTCGGTCGTTGAGTCGGGGGTTGTAGAAGTGAGGCTGTGTCTGTCTGTTATCGACCTCTGATCGCGGTATCTCAGCAGGCTGTACAAGTGGTTGGTTGGGTTTGGGTGCGACAGAGGGTTTGATTGCAGTTGGTGGCCGCTTATCACTCTCACTGGGTGGGCGCCGCAGTTGCTGGAACGGAGGAGCTGGCTCCTGTTGCCGAGGCAGCGTATTCTCGTAAAAGTTTGGTTGTTTCGGCTGATTGCCCGCATCTATCTTTCTAATTTCTCCTTGATTTGCATAATTTGGCTGCGGTCTAACATTACTGTAGTTGGGAGCCCTGTTTTCGAAGCTCTGATCATTTGGTGATCCTTGGCTTCTATCCATGTCCTGTAAATTTCGCATCTTTTCTGGATTGATTTCCACAGATCTGGGTCTGCCTTGATTAAAATCTGGACGGTCTTGCTGGCTGAAGTACTGCGACTGCGGTCTCTCAAAGTTCTGTGTTGACCGAGGACCCATCGTGCTCGGCGACTGCTGTTGCTGCTGCTGCTGCACATGGGGTCGAGCGTACTGCACATTTGGCGAATTACTATTAGCCGGGTAACCTCTGTTAGGATCCTGGGGTCCAGGGAGTCGTAGACGGGGATCCATCGGCTGGTTCTCGTAATCTGGGTTCCTCGAATCCTCCAGGGAGTGGGGCTGGTTATAATAGTCCACATTGTTATTATTGGGCATTCTTTGCTGCTGTAAGGCACTCACACTCTGGGCGGGGCGCATCATCCCGGGGTCGTGCCGGGCATCAAACGAGTTGTCCATATGCAGGTTGGGGATTGACTTAGATTTATCCATCTGTTCACGGTTGTCAGCCCGTCTTTTGTTGAAATGTCCTCCATGTGGATGAGGAGCTTGTTGCTGGGGCATGTGAGCTTCTGGGTTACGCAGATTACCAGCAGAGGGTGCTCTTAACCTTTCTGCTGCTGATAGTGGCTGGTCACCTGTTAAGTAATAAAACATAGTGAGTAAACTACGAAAACTTATATTTTTTATTAACAGTATTTTGCAAAATTAACTGCAATAACTAAGCAAGTTGAGAGTTATTTCCAAAATTAACTGTTTGTTTTGTTGTTTGTATGGTGTTTTACGTCATTTTCAACACATGTTGGGTTATATATGACAGTCGATTTTTTGTGGTGAAGGCAGACCACCCGCTTTTCCTGGGTAGAACCAGTAATGTACACCTCCCGCCATCTGTAAGAATCGACACTTCCTCACTTACAAGTCAAGCCCCCAGTGGGGTTCGAACCCGCAGCGGTGATAGGTGAAGGTTTAAAACTCAATGTTGTTAACCATTTGGCCACGAAGCCGATAACTAAGTAAGATGGAGTTATTTCCAGTATGTTGCAAAATTAACTGTAATAACTAAGTTGGAGTTATTTCCAGTATTTTACGAAATTAACTGTTATAGCTAAGTGATGATGAAATGTCATCTTGGTTAATTTATAGTTTCACAAAATACAGTGGATATACATTCTTACACAAACCACTAACTTCACCTCAGGGGTCCGTATTCATAAGCTTCTTAGCAATATCTTGTCAAAATTTATCAATTTTTTAAACTCATTTTTCTATCATTTTTGAGACATCTTCTTCATATTTTTAATAATGCTATTGATTAATAAAGCCCTCAACTAAGAAATTACCTTAAAATATATGCTCTGTAGTGTTGCTGAGAGCTTAATAAGGATATTTGAAAATATGTAAAAAATCCTAAATTTCGACTTCAGTAATAATTTTCTACTTGTTGCTTTTTGGATTGGATTCAATTGGATTTTATAGTCGTACCAACAGCTAAGGTCATATGGCGACTTTCCAGCTTCCATTGGTGGAGGAAGACCCCAGGTGCCCCTCCGGGCAATTTTCGTGCACGGGCGGGCACCTGGGTAGAACCACCGACATTCCGCAAGCCAGCTGGATAGCTTCCTTTAAGTTGCTTATGAATACGGGCCCAGCTCTACTGAGGTGTTTCTTCGATAATTCTTAATATGGCTCAAAGAGTGTGTTATTATAAGTTGTACTTTATGACGTTATCAATTACCTGTGTAAGTATTGGTTTACACTGCTTACTTTGGGAATGGTAATTATAGCATACAATTGGATTGGATAAAAACACACAATAACATTGTCTTGTTAGTAACTTGCGAAACAAGCCAGTTTAAACCTTAATAATGTTGGTTTGGTTGTGAAAAAAGTACACTTCTAAAGATAATCAACTGAAACTTGGTTTTAAACAAAGACCAGAAGTTTATGAATAAATATGACCAGCAGCTGCAAGTTATTCTTGCAACAGTTTTGTGTAACCAAACAACAGTTTTATTTTAGTGTCGCGTTTGTTGTCCCTTCTTCAAAACCAGACATATATATATGTAAAGCAGTTATCCCAAAACACACACTCAAGCCCCAACTTACGACTGAATCCCGTGAGTTCTGAATCACTTTTTACAAGCCTTTTAAAGACCAGGTCACTATTCGCTCGTCGATGCGAGTGTGAATTACTATTAACGCGTCTACTTGACTCTGATCTACTGCTAGTCAATCCACTCTCCGAGAAGACTTCCTCCTCTGGGACCTCATCGGTCACAAGAACCAGCTCATGTAAGGAGGGCGTTGTGATCTTCTTTGGATAATCATAAATTATACCCCTACTGAAATAACTAGCCACGGAGATGGAGCGAGGAAAATTCTTCATGCCAAAATAATCTCCCTTCGGGGTCAACTGTCCCGCTTTAACTCGATAATCACGCAGCTCTGCCTCTTCCACTAACTGTTTCAGAACTTTTATGGGTACTTGGTTCTTAAGTTTTTCAATTTCCATTCGTGATTCCGCATTGGATAATTTCTTTTTGCCCAGTCTCGCTCCAGGGAATGTGTCCTCAGCCCAGGACCGCTTGTCTCGTATCTCGGCATCTTGGATCAGATCCGAGACACACCCAGTGTGCCACGTGTTACGACGCTGGCGTCTGGCTGATGATTTACTATGGCGAGTTTTAGATTTGACTGAAAAGAGTACACAGTTACATTGTGAAGCAAGATACAAGGTTGTTAAAAGGGAATGTTAAACCATAACCATAGTGATAGTGCTTGTTACTTGACACTGCTCATCGGATTAACAGCTGCATAGATAAATCTTGTTTTTAAAGGGGTCATCAGGCTTTTTATTGAAAAATCTAAAATTAAAAGTTTAAATACATGATAAGCACGTTTATCAATCACAATATGGCGTTAGCATCATGATCTCCATGGTTAAAATTTGAATTCACGTTAGATTTGAAATGAAATTAGTCTTCAAATTCTTCAATGAACCTTGGAGCATAGCTCAGCACACCTGAGCAGAATGAAATTCCTTGTAAATATTGAGTAATTCATTATTTGTTGGCCATTTAGAATAGATAGTAAAAAAAAAATCGTCAATTTTAAGTCTGACCCCTCGACCCCGACAAAAAGCCTGCTGTTCTCCCTTCAATCAACATAGGAAAGCAGAAATAACTTTCCACTTCTGTTTACTCCAGAATGAGCAGCTCACCAATCAAGCGCTATAACTACCCTATTGTGCAGTGTGGTGTTCTCGGTTACTATGGTTACAGTGGAGAGTTTCACTAAGGTAGATAACTCTACATACTGTTAAGTGCCGGTGATGATCTACTGTCTGGTCCACGGAGTGCTTGATTACGTAAATCCCGAGGGAGTGTACGGGATTCTGATTTGGGCATGCCGGGTCGTCGATCGTTCTCCGGAACACCGTTATAGGGAGGAGGTCCTTCATCTTGCGGTCGCTGTTTACTGGGAGTCATTGGAGTTTTCTGCGGGGAGGCTGTAAGTAAAGGACAGAACGTCATCCAATCTGTATGACCATATCTCGAGTAATATACACTCGAGGATAGAAACACCTCATGTATAGTTTCAATAATTCTTATATGTAACTATTAGACTAGTGTTTGGGGTTCTTGTTTCAGCCAAAGGTTTTTTGGACTTACCTAAATAAGTTGTATATCAGTGAAACAGACATTTTTAGTGGTAATACAAATACTTTAATTTTCAAAATCGGTGCAGAAATAAACATTTCATGTGCGAAAGCTGTTTTTGATGGGTCATTTTCAATGCAAAATTTTGCTGCATGAAAAAATGGTTTTATATTGTTGGATATCAGTAAAATAAGATGCCCTGAAAGTTTTATAGCAAAATATGAAGGATTACTGAAGTTATTTGAAATTTCGTAATTTTCTGCTCTCTCACCAATAAGGAATTTACATAGGAAAAGCTCCATCAAAAAATCATTTTGGCTGTAAAATATTTATTTCTCAACCGATTTTCAAAAGTGTTTTATTTACCACTAAAAATAACGGTTTTAATGAAATAAACTGATGTAGGTATTATTTAAATTGCTCAAGTTACTTCAGAAAAACCTTTGGCTGAAACAAGCGCCCCAAACAATAATGTCATGATAGCCCTTGTACAGCACCTATTCAAACAGTTTTTTCACGATAACAAATTGTGCACTATTTAAAGCTGAAGTGAAAATGAAATGATTTATACTCACAACTGATTCTGATATAGCATATTAACAATAATAAATTAAAAGATAATCTTTGTTTATTTTCAGTGAGGCATTTTAATAGTCCTTAAAGGGACACTGTCCGTAACTTTTAGCTTATAAAACACACAATAATTATGTTCGCAAACATTACACACTAAACATTATTGAATATTTACTAATTAAAAGCAAGATTGTTTAACGGAATTCAATCGCGTTACAAAAAAAAGTAAATCTGCTTTGTGCGTTTGAACTCACAGCCCAAACTAAAAGTACACTCACAGTAATAATAGTGTGCGTGAGCATAAAGTGGTCGTTCACGCTCCCGACTGAGCTAAGCGGGCTATACATATTTTGCAATACATACTGTGGTGAAAACCTAATGCGCTAATGGAAGTCACGTGATCGCAGAAAAGGTAAATATTGTGGGTCCCACTTTATTTACATATAATAATTAAAACTTTTTTTCTTTCAAACTCACGAATGTATTCCTACATACTTCTTAGGGTCTATCCTCATGTGTTCATGTATACATTTCACTGAATAAAAGTCAGCCAGTTATTTGGTTATGCTCAATATCTGCTTACTTACGGACAGTGTCCCTTTAAGTATAATACTACTACTAAGAAGTGCTCGTTATTGCCCAGTCACTAACCTCAAAAAAACAACATATTTGACATTAAACTTATATCATTGCTAAATATCTTACAAGATTTGTATTTTTAAAAAAAAAAGAAAAAAGTGTGTGCTTTTCCTCTGTGCATGTTTAAATTGTAATATTTTGTTTACTAAAGATCTCTATCTCAAGCAAACATTTTACACGAGCCTTGAAGCATATCTGCAGCATTAGCTCATGCCCTTTAATATCACAAGCTAAAATATGTTGAACATGATAACTATATACTTCATCATAAAAGGAACACACAGCATTCCTTAAGTAGTTATCAAACAAAATTACATCTCATAGCTCGATTTATCCAGATTTTTTTTAAATCCAGATCATTTTTTACTTTAAAACCTGCTTGCATATAATTGAGTTAAAGTTCTCCGGCCATGTTTTGTTTCATGAACATGTTTATGTCTATTTAAATCGAAATCAATACACAACAATAGATATTTACAATTCACACATTGCAAAATCTGTGAAAAGCAAGAATAAGATTTTATTTGATGACGCAGAAAACTTTGAACAGGTAAATTAATCCAAAGGTAAATGTATTTATCAATTATCTGGCAACAGTTGTGCAGCTTTACAATTCAGTTTTACCTCATTTCCCCGTGCAGACACGCAGTGGAAAAAGTAGTACAGTCGATTTCGGTTATTAGCATAGCCGATTTGTCAAGAAAATATATGCGATTAACCGGAGTATTCGAATAACCAAAACTGAACATTTTGTACATGTAGCGGTGCACGTTTCTACTTTCGTTTTACTGTTCTGTTAATACTTACATAGAAACTCCATAAAAGCGAGTTAATTCTATGTAAGATGTTTGATAGATTATTGTGCATATCCATTTTGTATTTACCGTTATTTGATAGATTTTACACAATATTTAAGCGTATTTGTTTTCTTTCAACCTGCGTCGCTTTGCTATTGTTTGTAGTGTGAATTACACAGCCATGATAATAACACAAAAGCTTATTTTATTTTCATTTATTAAGTAACCTCTATGAGCTACTAAATGTCATATGCATCTCTACCGACACTAGCAAACTGAGAGCAGTAAATAATTAACAACACATTGCTTTACATTACGTACAAAACTTATTATTAAATCGTGTATGCTTATTGGTGAGCGATCGTCATGGCGTGGAAGCTTTACGGAAACCGCACAAAATGGCAAACTCTCTCGTAAGCCAATTAGCACCTTTTGTCAATCAATTTGCTTCGGGCTTATCTCTGTGACCGCGTCAATCAATTAACAGTTGCAAAATACAGGTAAATTTGACTTTCAGTATGCAATTAGCCAGATATTCGTTATGCAATTATCCGGAATTTGACAAAAACCTATGCGATTATACGGGGTTTTTTACATGCAAAAGAATACGAATGGTTTTGTGTTTCAAAACTTTATGCAATTAACAAAAATATGCAATTAACCGACATGCGATTAAACGGAATCGACTGTATCTACGTCATGCAAATAATACTTATTTTACATACAACTTCGTAGCGGATTTAAATATAAGTTTCTCTCCGGGACTATCAAGAAATGTTTATATGATGTTTAAGAGTTAAATTTGTTAATTGATAATACCACAAAAAGGGTGGCCAGTCATCTTTAAGATTATTAAATGTGTGTGTGTCTGTTCATCATATGTTCTATTATATGTTTAATTATATTACTGGTGCAATATATCAGCATATAGAAGTATGCAAAAACAATTTTCTTTGAAATATTCAAGTTACTTAAAAAGTTATGCAGAACACTATATTATTGTGTGTCGTTTTGAAATAACGTATAAGGTGTGGTCAAGGAAAAGGTCTTTACCTCTTTGCATAACTGGTGAGGGCTGACTCAGCAGGGTGGCCAGACCGTGGTAGATGGCACCTTGTTTGGCTACCTTCAATGTTACAACCTGACCAGTGCGGGTCATAAACTCAGCAGCTCTGAAAATGAACAACAAAAAATCACACTTTTGTTGAAACAATGAAATAACTACAATGAGAGAGTTAGTTCCCTAAATACCATATTTCCTCTATTAGTAGCGCCTTCCCTAATAGAAGTGCCCCCACCTGTTTTAAGAAACCTTATGTTCCTCAAAAATCCAAAAGTTCCAAAAAAACGCACAATTTTTTCGTCTTTTACCGTAATGGATTTGATTATGGGACTTTTTTTACCACGACACTGGTATGGTCTATGACAGAAATCTTCAAGCGCTATCATCATCAATACAAATTACCGCTTTTATTTATCTCCTTTCTTTCAATTTATTATTTAGTTTATCTTTTATTATTATTTAATTCATACGCAACCAACTCATGTTGTAATCGTCAAGTTTGACAGATATTGTATCATACAGATGCAGAGTGATGACAGTGATATTACTCAGTATACAGTCGGGCTTAGGTTTAGTCAATGCCGGTGTCACAGTAAAAGATCGCCATACAGTAATTCTATAAGGAAACAGTCAGGAAAGGTGGTGAAATATATTGAAAATTTGAACCATAATAGTAGCGCCCCTTTAGCACTTTGCATAGTGCCCGGGCGCTACTATTAGAGGAAATACGATAAGAATAAACATAAATGTCACTGACTACATTAAAAAACATATCAAATAAATGCCAATGTTCCGTCTTGACAGTCGTTTCTTAGATCAATACTTTAATAAATAATGTGCCTTTGTTGAACAGCTTACAATTATCGACAATGTGTTGAAAATACTTTCCTTGAATACCAGATCAAGATATCTGCATTTTACACAAGTACTTGAAAACCTTATCTTAAATATGTGTGCAAATAAAAAGATGTCAACAGTTGCATGATGTCATTGTGAAAAGATTGCATCAACGCACAGAATGTCAACAGAAGGCAAGAAAATAATTAATCGAGGGTTTCTGGTTCATATAAGGAACTTCCACCCATAAAACTTCACGTTGTCAAGGTGCAACATTACCGTCATACATTAATCTAGTGATGAAACATTGAGATCCCCGGCCATTTATCCCCTGGATGTTGATTACTGTATACCCCCTAATAAACGCTCCCCTCTCCCCCCGCCCATCCTAGTTAATGTCACAAAGACCTTCTTTTTAGTTAGAAAAATACCTCCCCACAAGCATTTTAGAGGTATAATATATAGATTTTTTAATGGCCTCATATAAACACACCTTTTCGTAAAATGCAATGACCCCGTGGTTGTTTAAAGTCGGGTATACAGTAATTAATACTGTGTATTATGATTAATATACAAGAAGTAGATCATAACAGTCAGGTAAAATGTTAGATATCGATGACAATAATAATGATGATGGGGACGATGGAACAGAAGAAAGAGATGATGATGATGGGGGACGATGGAACAGAAGAAAGAGATGATGATGATGGGGGACGATGGAACAGGAGAAAGAGATGATGATAATGACGATGGGGGACGATGGAAAAGGAGAAAGAGATGATAATCATGATGGGGGACGATGGAACAGAAGAAAGAGATGATGATGATGGGGGACGATGGAACAGGAGAAAGAGATGATGACGATGGGGGGACGATGGAACAGAAGAAAGAGATGATGATGATGATGGGGGACGATGAAACAGAAGAAAGAGATGATGATGATGGGGGACGATGGAACAGAAGAAAGAGATGATGACGATGGGGGACGATGGAACAGGAGAAAGAGATGATGATAATGATGATGGGGGACGATGGAACAGAAGAAAGAGATGATGATGATGGGGGACGATGGAACAGGAGAAAGAGATGATGATGGTGGGGGACAATGGAACAGAAGAAAGAGATGATGACAATGGGGGACGATGGAACAGGAGAAAGAGATGATGATAATGATGATGGGGGACAATGGAACAGGAGAAAGAGATGATGATGATGATGATGATGATGGGGACGATGGAACAGGAGAAAGAGATGATGATGGGGGACGATGGAACAGAAGAAAGAGATGATGACGATGGAACAGGAGAAAGAGATGATGATAATGATGATGGGGGACGATGGAACAGAAGAAAGAGATGATGATAATGATGATGGGGGACGATGGAACAGAAGAAAGAGATGATGATGGGGGACGATGGAACAGAAGAAAGAGATGATGATGATGGGGGATGATAGAACAGGAGAAAGAGATGATGATGATGGGGGATGATGGAACAGGAGAGATGATGATGATGGGGGACGATGGAACAGGAGAAAGAGATGATGACGATGGGGGATGATGTAGAAGAAGAAAGAACTGATGTTGCCGCTGATGACAAACTTACTTTTCTTGTGTTAATCCAACCAGACTCTTGCCGTCTACCTCTAACAGTTGGTCACCAGCTTGTAAGCGACCATCCTGAAGCAACAAAAATACATATTATTTGTCGATAAATTTCGATTTAAACAAACTTGTCTTGAAATCACTGAATGCCACTCAAAATCACAGACCTAATATTACTAGTTATTATGTACCGTATTCCCCTCATAGTAGCCCGGGCGCTATAAAAAATGCCAAGTGGCTGCTTTTATTAGGGGAAATACAGTATGTGTACACAAATCAACCAAGAATCTTCCTAAAACAACCCTTGTTTGAATTTCCGATGAGCATTTTCTTAGAAAAGTTGCTTTCCTAACGAAAAGAAAATCTAAAGTAATTCCAAACATCAAAAGTTGCTTTCGAAAAGAAAATCCACTAAATAATTCCAAACATCAAAAGTTGCTTTCCGAAAAGAAAATCTAAAGTAATTCCAAACATAAACAATAGAAACAATGTCCTCATCACCTATATAGTATAAAAGCCGCATAAAAACACCTTGGTACTTTTTTCCTTAAAAAAAAAAACAATGTAAAAACATCTTTAAAAAGTCCTAACACATACCCTAAATCTCTTATTTCTTATAACCATGATAATATGGAAACTTTAGTCTGAGGACTCCAAAACATAAAACAAAAGAGAAAGAAGAACAAAATTAATCTACAACACAAATAATCCAAACATCACAGTTACCACGAGTCAGAATGCCAGGCATATCACAGAAGCCACAAAGTGACCGAGAGTTCAAACGGAAGTAGTGCATTCCACAGAAATCAAAACATCCCACTTTAGTTCTCGTTTCCTAATATGGCATTAAATAATTAGATATTAAAACTGTTAACATCTATCGTACAGAGAGCAGAAGTAAATATCGCCCATTCGGAGCTAAAATTAGCCATCACACTGTATATATTTATATGCACTTATTACCTTTTAGCACTAATGGAGCGATATGTAAATTTGACAAATTAGCACTACACTGCTCTAAAGTTACATAAATATAATGTGTGAATAACCCTGTTATGCTGTCAGCCTGTCGTACCTTGACAAAGGTATGAGTCAACCTGCCTTGCATGAATTTGCTGACGTATCTCGCCGCAGAAAACCTTCAATCTTCTGTACAACCTTCTGCATATTGTTCATACTAATATCTCACGCATCAGCGCACAATGACATTTCATTTATAAGGAAAGATCAGGACTGATTATGTAATCCAACACAATATTCAAACTTGCACGGATACATTTTCAATAACAATATGCATTTTGTGTGCACTGAATTGTAAATTAGCTGTTGAAATTAAAAGTTACTGATATGGCATGGAAC